>PVKE010004093.1:0-67073 GCA_004027555.1 Craseonycteris thonglongyai
TTCCTCACGGGCATGTCCCTCAATAAATCTCTTGCACATCTTGCCATCTGCTTCTCAGAAAACCTAAACTAGTCAGAATGTGTAACTGATGAAATATACGAGTATGAAAAGTGCCTGGTACATAGTAAGCAGTCAATTCAAGTTACCGTAGTTTTTGTTACAATAAACTAAGTAAGAGATGATGGAAATTTTATTATGGTAGTGGTGGTAGGAAATGTCCAAAATGGAGAGACGTTTAGGTGATGAATGCAATAGGACAGTGATTGAATGTAGAGGCTAATAAAAGGGTTAGTTTGCCCAATTTCTTGCTTATTACTCCCCACTTCACATGCTAACCACATTGATTTGTTTATAGTTCATGGCAAACACCGTAGCGATCCACAGTTCTTCACTCATATTGTTATTTCTACAATAAGTCTTTCCCCCACCCTCTTACACCTTTGCCTGGTCAATTCTTGCTTGTTCTTGAAGATTAAGCTCAGGAATCAGTTCTGGTAGGGAGCCTTTCCTTTTCCTGTCTACCTCTCATTTCTACCCTCACACTCTCCCTGGGTTCCAAAACGATGCATAGTAGTAATTGTAAGTATCTACATTGAATTATAACCAATCTACTTTTGTATCAGTTTCTTCTTTCATTAGAGTCTAGATTCCTTGAGTCATGAGGTAAGATTAGAGAGGTATTATAGGCATCTGTTAGCCATTTGGTACTTTATTCAAAGTACAATGGAAAAACCATTGGAGGTTTTTAAATATTGAGGTAATATGATGTGATCTCTGAGTTTCATAAAGATCGCTTTGGCTACTGTTTGTTAGGTGGATTGGAGGAGTTCAAGAATAAATTTGGGGCAGTGGTTTGGTGTGGGCTCTGGGAGCCCCATTGCCTAGTTCCACCATGTGCTAGCTGTGTAATCTTGGAATGTTATTTAACCTTTCTTTGCCTCAGTTTCCACATCTGTAAAATTACAATAAAAATAGAATTTCAGAGTTGCTGTGAAGGTTCAGTCAAAACAGTTTAGAATAGAATCTGGCACACAGTAAGCAGTCATATGTTACCTATTATGCTGTTATTTATCAAATATCTGTGTGCTTACTGCATCCTAGGCACTGGGCCAGTTACCACTATTAAGCTGAATTTAACAAATAATAAAAGCAAGTTAAATTAATATGCAGACAACACTTGGGTTATAATGATGTCCCTAAGCATCTGAATGTAAAACAAACTGCAGTAGACTGTACGTTAACTGGCACTTACGATTTTGCCAATTGCTTGAGAGTGCTAGTTGCCTAAGTTCTGGTTAACAGAGAGTCTGCTTACATTTATACGGCATCTGCCAATCCTCATGGGTGCCCATTAACTGAGAGTCTACTGTGTTTTGCCATTGTTATAATGTTATAGTTTTGGAGATGTTTTATTTAGATTTCTTTGACATTTTTTATATAGGGGTTCCATAAGGTACAAAATGCCACTTCGGAACATTTTTTGAATACTGTAAGAGAATCCTCAATATAAGACCGTCCTTTTGTTATGTTTCTCTTTTCTACAACTTGGCAATTAAGAAATTAACTTTGTGAACATTTATTAAAATTAAAATATGTTTCCATAATGAATGACTTTTAGATAAAATGTCAGCTTTTGTATATGAGTTTATGAGAGCTTTTTTTTTTTAACATAAAAAAGACACAATTAAAAAAAAGACAGTTGTAATTGATTTGTAAATGTAATGAATGTATGATAGAAGCTAGGAAAGTCTCTAACAGGATTTAAATTACTAGTTTTTTTAAAAAATAGAATAGTTTACATACATTGCATTAAAGAATTTAAAGAATTTAAACTTGTCTTTACACATGAAAATATTATTGGTAGGTTCACTTTGGGGAGTGGGATAAGGAGATAGTATTCTTTTATAATTAAAAATATTTTATGTAGTGAGTAGCAGAGATTTAAAGAAAACAGTGACAAGGTAAATAAAAATAGAAACAAATGTATGTGTGAGACAACTTACAAAGAATGCTTTGTTCAATTGAATGAATTCAGGCACCCTTAGCTTCGTCTAGCATGGTCCATAGAAACTGTTAAAGCAGAACTTAACATGAACATTGTCTGTGTTCTTGTTCAGTGTTAATCATTTGTTTACCTGCTTAATTTTTACAGGGATGTGCATGCAGTCTGTCTCTGGGATGATAAAGGCCCAGCAAAAATTCATCAGGCTTTAAAAGAAGATATTCTTGAGTTTATTAAGCAAGCACAGGCAGTAAGTTCTGCATCTTTATATTAAGATTATTTTAACACTTTACTCAAAGAATGTATTTTCTTATTTTGAATGTAGGACTTCCTGAAATAATTTAAAATATCACATTGGCTCTTGAAATATTTGTTAAATAAAATTTTGAATGAACTGATAGTTGTTTGTTGTTCCCCACCCCCAGTGACATTTCCTTCACAAAGGTACATTATTATTCTCAATTAACAGATATTATTTAAAAAATCAGGTTTTTTTATATGTTCTTTAGATGTCTCCACCACGATTATTTTGGGGTCATGTCAGTCCACATAAGTCTGTTTTTTTCCTCATGATTAATACCTCTTCCCAAGATGACAGTAATTTTCTTCAGCTCCTGACAGTATAATCCTTGGACTGTCCTCTGCATTGCTACTGCTCAGCTGAAATTCAGCATTCTTGAGTTGATAATATGTATGAGTGTTTAATATTACTGAAATGAAGACAAAGCTCATTTAGGCAGTAGGTCAGTTATGCAAGACCTAGTTTTGTTTGTATTTATTAACACCTTTTTTTGGAAGGGGGGCAGTTAATGCAGAGATAAAGTATAATTTTGAATTAATTCTGGCATCACTATGTACCCCTTATTCGAAGAAAAGAGCGTAAGGAAATAAGATTATTGTTTTTTCTAAAGAATGAAGTTTGAAAACTAGAGAGCTGGCATTTATTATTCAGTTGAATTTTTATGTGTCTTCCATACAATATTAGTAAACGTTGTCTGTTAGAAATCTTGTTATGTTTAGCTGTTGGAAATGAAAAATGAGTTTTCTCTATATATGAATTAAAGGAAGATAGTGAAATTGAGTATATGATTGGTATATATTTCATTCTGCTAGTGTACAGCCACTGCTATGATGAAATATGTCATAGTGGGTATTTTTTATGAAATGAAATGCTTTACTGATAACATCATTAATTCTGCCATCTTAATAATTTTTAAAAAATTACAGTTTTAGAGGAAATTATAGTTTAATAAAAATAAATCATTTCTTCAGGTTTGCTTAGAAAAATGTTTCAGTGTCAAAATTTAATCAAAACTGTATTTTTCCAAAACGGACTTAGAAATGCAATTTTCACTTGCATTGGAAAGCATATCAGGTTGTCTATCTATTCATGACTTTTGGTGAAGATAACTGTTTCAAATAGGGCTTTATTCTTTAGTTTCTGGGAAGGGCTTATAAAGATCATCTTAGATATTGTTAACAGATGTTAAAAAATATACTTCACACTAGAAAATGTGTCAAGGGTTTCCTTATAACATGAACAGTAAAGTTTGGAATGTAGACCTCAGTAAAAACCTGAGGATGGGATTTAGTGCCACCAATTCAGAGCAGTTAAATTGTAGGAATAACAGTGCAAAATACAGGTGTGTAATTTTTAAGGATTTTAAACTTCCAAGAAAATCTAGCTTTGTGGGTTATTTCACTAGTCCTTTACTAAACTAATTGAGCTTATCTTGATATGTGTGGTTTTATTTCTGGGCTCTATTCTGTTTCAGTGATCTGTGTTTGTTTTATGCCAGTACAATACTGTTTTGATCACTAAAGCTTTGTAATAGTGTGAAATCAGGAAGCATGATGCCTCCAGCTTTGTTCTTGTTTCTCAAGATTTCTTTGGCTATAAGGGGTCTTTTGTGGTTCCATACAAATTTTAGGATTGTTGATTCTATTTCTTCGAAAAGTACCATTGGAATTTTGATAGGGATTGCATTTAATCTGTAGATTGCTTTGGGGTCTATGGACATAGACCCCAAACAGTATTCTTCTAATCCATGAGTACAGAATATCTTTTCATTTTTGTGTCTTCATTTTCTATCATCAGGGTCTTATATCATAGTTTTTATTATAGTTCTTTCACCTCCATGGTTAGATTTATTCCTAGGTATTTTATTGTTTTTTATGAAATTATAAATGGGATTGTTTTCTTAGTTTCTCTTTCTGATAGTTTGTTATTAGTGTATAGAAACACAACAGTTTTGTGTGTTCTGATTTTGTATCCTAAAACTTTACTGAATTCATTTCTTAGTTCTAACAATTTGTTGTGGAGTCTTTAGGGCTTTCTATATACAGCATGTCATCTGAAAATAGTGAAAATTTTACAGTTTTCTTTCCAATTTGAATATCTTGTATTTCTTTTTCTTGCCTAATTGCTTGGCTAGGACTTCCAGCTTTTCACTGTTGAATATGCTCAGGATTTGTCACATATGGCCTCTTATTATGTTTAGGTACATTCCTGCTATACCTATTTTGTTGAGTTTTTATCACATAAGAATGTTGAATTTTGTCAAATGCTTGTTTAGCATCAATCAAGATGCTCATATGATTTTTATCCTTTGTTTTGTTAATGTGGAGTGTCACATTGATTTGCCGATGTTGAACCATTCTTACAGTATTGGAATAAATTCTACTTGACCATGGTATGTGATGCTATTAAGTACTGTAGAATTTGGTTCACTAATATTTTGTTCAGGATTTCTGCATATACATTTATCAGGGATATTGGCCTGTAATCTTCTTTTCTTAACTGGTTTTGGAAACAGGGTAATGCTGGCCTTGTAAAATTAATTTGGAAGTGTTTCCTCTTCTATAATAATTTTTGGAAGAGGTTGAGGATTGCTATTAATTCTTCTTTACGTTGGTCGTGGGCTTTTGTTTTGTTGAAGGTTTTGAATATTAATTTAGTTTCCTTACTAGTGATTGGTCTGTTGAGGTTTTCTATTTCTTTCTTTTCTTAAAAATTTTTATTGTTTTGAGAGAAGGTGAGGGAGATAGAGAGAGACTGAAAGAAGGTGAGGGAGATAGAGAGACAGAGAGAAGGGGAAGGACTCAGAGTAGTCTCCATAGTTGTACATCATTAGTTTTTTGACATAGTTTCATTCCACACAGGTGGATGTGGGGCCACATGGGGCAGAACCGAACTAGGGGACTCCCTCATGGGAGGCAAGAACCTTTGCCATCATCCTGGCAGTTAGCAGTTGCATACTGCAGTTCAGCATATGGGTTTGTACGAGCTGGGACCAGGGTCGGGAATTGATCCCTGGACCTCATGGTTGCAAGGCTTAACCTGTTGAGCTATCCCAGCATCCCTGCAGATTTTCTATTTCTTTGTGATTCAGTCTTTATAGAATATATGTCCAGAAGTTTATTTATTCTAGGTTGTCAAATTTATTGGCATACAATGTTCATGGTAGTCTCACCTGATCCTTTGTATATCTGTGGTATCAGTTGTAATGTCTCCTCTTTCATTTCTGGTTGTATTTGAGTCCTCTTTTATTCTTGGTGAGTGTGTACAAATTTTTGTGGATATTTTTTGTATATAGATATTTACGGCAGCATTATTCATGTTAGCCAAAAGGTGAAAACAACTCGGATGTCTGTCAAAGGATAAACAGATAGACAAAATATAGTACAACTATAAAATGCTATAGCATTGAGCCATAAAAAGGAATAATAAATACTGATACATGCCTTAACAGACAAATTAGAAAGTAAATTAGTGGTTGATTAGGGCTGGGAAGTGGGAAAAGGGAGAGACAGAAGGGAATAGAAGAAGGTGATACCTAATGAATATAGGGTTTCTTTTCATTGAGATATAATTGATAATATTTTATTAATAGTTTCAAGTATACAACATAATGAATGATTAGATGTATTATGTTGTGAAATAACTATATGAAGTCTGTGAGCATGTTTTAATATTTATTAAATAATAAATTTAATATTTTAATAATAGCTTGTACAATAAATACAGAATTTTAAATGTATAGCATGAATTATCCTAGTATTCTTTTAAAGCATCTGTATTTGTTTCAAACTGGTACAATTCTTGTTTTCAGCGAGTACTGAGCCATCAGGATGATACAGCTTTGCTGAAAGCATACATTGTTGAGTGGCGAAAATTCTTTACACAATGTGATATTTTACCGAAGCCTTTTTGTCAGCTAGAGATTACTTTAATGGGTAAACAGGGCAGCAATAAAAAATCAAATGTAGAAGACAGTATTGTTCGAAAGGTAAGTCATTTTTATCATTTTTTCCTAGTATTCTTCAAAAAGAGGGTGATTTGAAGACTTCAGAAAGTAATTTAGATTTTAAATGGTTTTTCTGCTTTAAATATAAATTCCTTTTCAGCTCTTGCAGGGCTTTATTGAATAATAGTATTTTTCTTTCACCTATTTTTGGCTTCAGTTCTCTTTCATTTTATGTGGCCTTAAGCTGTAGATCTGTGTCATCAAACATTACTTCCTTTTTTCTTTATCCTTTTTCTAGTTATCTTAAATATTTTATTTATTTATTCTTTCTTTGTACTTTTACCTTCCTATAAATTAAATTACTTACTACTTTTAATCTGTTTCATAAATCTCTCCTTTTATTAGGTTACCTTCTGGTATCTTTGTGTTTACTTGTGTCTAAACTACTGTCATCTTTATAATCTTTTCAGTTGATTCTTATTATTAAAAACTCAGTATATACTGTGTTTATTTTCATATTTAGCATAGTGTCTAGTGTAAAGCTCTGTTAGTAACAACTCACAATTTAGTGGGAAAAGTTAAGGTCTGAAAATGGCATCCTGGGTCTCCCTTTCAACTCCTCAGTCAGTAATGGCCTGACATCCCTGAAGTCCTCCTTTAGCATATATTTTCCCACCCACGGATTTGAAAAGGAAAAATGCTGTTTGAACTTCAAACGACTTACTACTTGCTGTGGTGATGTTAGCAACAAACTCAGGCATTCAGACTTTCAAATAGTGACCTGGGCCTTATTGTTCCAGACTTAAAATTTGTACTGAGGCCGACAGGTCACTGTAAATTGAGATCCCAGTGGTTCTTCAGTGGCAGAAATTATCATGCAATGTGAAAAATTACCATGCTCCCCCCAAAAGAAAGACTTCTAGGTGATTTTTAATTTGCAATTCCATAATTTTGTCCTCTCTTTCTTTTCTGTTATTCCTTTAATTTTTACCATTCCCTATTGATTGTGGTAATCAGCATTATTTAATGATTAAAAGCATAGATTCTAGGACCACAGGTGTTGGATTCAGGTTCCAGTGTTGCCCCATATGAGTCGTGTCAATTTAGGAAAGTTAGTTTTTCTCTCTGTGCTCTGATGTCCACATACCTGAAAGAGAAATAATAGTACCTGTATCTAGGTTGTGAGGATTAAATGAGTGATATGTGGAAAGTATTTAGAGCAGTGCCAGGTACATTGTGAATGTTATATAACAGTTATTGTTATTGATGCTGCTGCTGTTATTAATATATTTCCCATATCTGACAGTTATTTGGAGTGGTAATACATTCTCATGACTATGTGTGTATCATTTCCATCATTTAAATGGAATATCTATAAGATGGATTTATATATATATTTTTAAGGTCCAGTATCGAATAGATTTTTCATTTGGTTCTATTCACATTTATTATGTTTTTACACAAATGTGTATGCATGTGAGCATTCCAAAACTTACCAGTATTTCTGAAATTCAACCTTGAAACTATAGGGGAAGTAACACTTTCCATGTACTACCATATTTAATTTTTTTAAAAATCACTTGAAATTTGTACTATTATTTTCACTATTTTATAGATGAGAAAGCAAATAAAAAAGTAACAGAGCTGGAATTCAAATCCAGTTATGTTTGATTCTGAAACACATTTTTTACCATTATTTACCATATCTAAATATTCTGCTTTCCTGAAATATTCAAATCAGTGTAGGCCTAAGAATTTTATTTCCTTTTTTAGTGTTTATACTTGAAAATTTTTGTGTGTATACATGGTACTTGGTATATTAATAATTGAAATGGTTGCATATATTTTTCTTTTATCCCAGCTCATGCTTGACACATGGAATGAATCGATCTTTTCAAATATAAAAAATAGACTCCAAGATAGTGCAATGAAGCTGGTACATGCTGAAAGATTAGGAGAAGCTTTTGACTCCCAGCTGGTTATTGGAGTAAGAGAATCCTATGGTACGTTCTGAACTTTTATGATCATAATTTTCTTTTCATGCAGATTCGAAGACAGTAGAGTAGTACTGTCAACATAATGTTTATTCGCATATAGTCACAGCTACTTTTAGTGCCAGATGCTTTTAAGAGTATGTGAAAGGTATTAATTAATTCTGCTTTAAAGAAATAAAAAATGTATATTTGTGTGGTTAATATTTTTTCCATCTCACTCATTTCTTGGCTGTTGAATCTTTTTAGCAATTTAAATTAGAAGAATAAAAATTTGAATCTATAGCTTATGAAAGGTAACTAGTTTTATACTTAAATTTTTAGGACATACGTTAATTCCACATGTACATTTCTCTCTTCAAAATTTTTTGTTTCTGGGAAAGCCGGGATGGCTCAGCGGGTTAAGAGCTCACTTTGAAGCCCCGGTGGGACCGAGGCTCGAAACCCGGCCCCGGCCCATGTGGACCCACATGCTGAGCTGGGGAGTGCCCTCAGTTCAGTTCTTACCGGGACCCATGTGGGAGGCTCCTGGCCCAGTTCCTGCCCTGCGCAGCCCTGTGCCCACCTGTGGAGTGAAACTATATGGAAAACTAATGTCAACTATGGAGACTGCTCTGGGCTCTCCTCCTTCTCTCTGTATTGCTCTGTCTCTGTTTCTCTTTGTCAAAAATCAATAAAATAAATCTTTAAAAAAAAAAAAAATTTTTTTTTGTTTCTGACAATGACATTCTCATTTGTTCTTTCAATCAGATATGTTGTTTCATCTGACTAGAACATTTTCTTCTTCCCTCTTTATCTTCTAACTCATCCTCTTTCTCTATTTCCTCATGGAGGCCTTTCCTAATTCCCAGACTAGGTTAGGCCTCATAGTGCTTTACATTACCTGTGCCTCCCTGGCATAATATAATACTTTTGTGTAAGTAACTATTGTTGACACTGTGTCTTTACCAAATGTGGAATACCTGGCACAAAGTGGATGTTGACAAGAATTTTTTATATTAATGAACCTTTAGTTATCTTGCTTTCTCCATTGCCTTCATATCTTTAGATATCAAGTCTAGATTTTCATTAGCCATGTCCATGAAATTGATTACTTTTTATTTCAACTGCCATCAGTGTAGACTTCTTTAAACTCTACGTAAGGAATTCTTAACCAGCCTTCTTACAGTGATCATATTGCTGTCATTTTATCCATATACTGGTCGCAAGATTAATTTTTAGCTATTAGTATTCTACCTTATTTTCTATTAACTTTATAATCCACTCAGATAACCTCATCATTAGACCTTGACTTGACCTTGTGCTTTTCTTCTTCTAATCTATATAAACCCTAGTTTATTCCTTTAGACTCATTTCAGATCCCATTTCTTACATGAATGGTTTTCTCATCTAGTTAAAAGTCAGTGTCTATCCTGGTCAAAAATAAAATAGTTCATGTTATCTTATACTGTTTGTCACTTTGATTCTTCTAAAATTTTTATAGAGAAGATTTTTTTCTTATATAAGTTTCTATGTTTTCTTGAACATTGTCACAAACCATTGTACATAATGACTCCTCAGTATTTATTTCATTGTACTCAAAACACTGATTTGAATCATAATTAGAGTAAAATTTTATTTTCTGTTTTACAGTTAACCTTTGTTCTAATCCTGAAGATAAGCTTCAAATTTATAGGGACAATTTTGAGAAGGCATACTTGGATTCAACAGAGAGATTTTATAGAACACAGGCACCCTCGTATTTACAACAAAATGGTGTACAGAATTATATGAAATATGTAAGTCAGAACTTAGTATATGTGATAATTTGAACCATTCTCTTGATATTCTTAAAATGATTGCTATTTTGCTTCTGGACAGGCAGATGCTAAATTAAAAGAAGAAGAAAAACGAGCACTACGTTATTTAGAAACAAGACGAGAATGCAACTCTGTTGAAGCAGTAAGTAATTCTGTAATTGTATATTCTGTGGGATTATTTGAAGTACAGTGGCCCAGGAATGGCAAATACACATATAATGCAAGTAACATTATTCATCTTTTCTCATGAATCTGACCAATATTACTAATTGACTATAGTACTCTTTCCCAGTGAGCCATAGCACAGCTTTAATAGGCAACTTTTTTAGAAATCATTGGTTTTCAGAGCTGTTGTGCAAGATAAAATCTATTTGCCAACCCTGCTCTAGACTTTACTATATTTAATGTACTTGATTTTCAATCAGTTTCTTTTATTTTGTGTTATGCATATCTAAAGTTAACAATTTTAGTGTGTCTCCTATGGCGAGTAAAATATGCTCCCTAAAGATACAGTTAATTGTTCACAATGATTATGTTCTATAAAGTGACTGTGAACACTGAATTAATGAGTACCAACTATTACTACTAGGGTATATTTCTTCTTACAAGAGGATGTTTTCAAAGTTCATCTTGTCATGAGATAAAATATTATCAGTCTTTTATATTGTAAGTTTCTTGTTTAAAAAACACCGACCAGAGGTAGTAGCCATGCTACAATATCTGTTCCAGGTGTTTTCTTTTACATGGAGAATGACCTCAATGTGCTGTAGTGAGGAAAATAATATTTCCTCCAGTTCCTTTCAGTCTTTGGAGTCTAGGAGCTAGATTAGATTTACATTTAAAGAAGTAGCATTCCAATTTGCCTACAACCAAGCATTTTCCAATTATGATTTGTTTTTGTTTTTTAACTTTTCTTTGGCGTCTTCCATTTTGAATGGTAGTCATGTTTATTCTTTGTTCAGGAGTCAAGTTGGGTTGGACCTTTTTTTCCTTGTTTTTGTTTTGTGTTGCTTTTCATAATGTACTGTGTATTTCCTGTTTCAAAGGTTAAAATAACTTTGATATTGCACAGAAAAGGGTCTAATTTTGTGGTTGTTTATAGAAATTTAAATCCAGGCTTGGTTGGGATTTGTTCAGAAGGCAGGGAAGGCCATTGAATGTTTGCTAATAAGTATGCCATGCTCCAAGTTATATACCTCAGAAAGATTAATCTAATGACAGTATGAAAGTTTAATGGGAATAGGGAATAGCTGGAAATAGTAAGTAGGAGGTTTTTGCAGTGATTCAAGCAAAGTAGTAGGAATACCAAATCGGGTAATAGCAATGGGAATGGAAAGGATGGTGGAGAGAAGGACTTCCAGAGGTGGAACATTGAATAATATGTTTGGAGCTAGATATTAGAGAGAATTGAGGCAATAATGGTTCTGAGGTTTTGACTTGGGAGATTTGTGCTGCTACAGAGAATCAAGTGTAAGAATAAATCTTAGAAGGGAGGAAGATGAGTTTAGTTAGAGGGATTTGAGTATTTTCTATTGATGGATGTGCCCATATCTTTCTGGGTGGGATGTTACAATTTTGTAAGAGAATTGTTTTATTCTATTCTATTTATATAGCTTAATTGTAGCATATTCATATTAAACTTGTGGAAATTCTACTGTAGAGGTCCAAATAAGAGAAAATAAGAGAGAGGAAGAAAAATAATTAGAAAAGTAGAAAAAAACAGATACACATGGTAACTTGTACAAAACAGTTAAGCTTCCCTTTCTACTTTTAAAACATACACACACACACACGCGCGCGCGCGGAAAAAACTTGAAATAGAAGATGTGAATTTGCTTTTCCACAAACAGTGTATCTCACCAGCTGAATGATTCTAGAATTTAAGGATAAGTTTTTGTTTTGTTATTTTTCAATAAAGACCCTAAGTGCAATGTAGCACGCCTAAAGAATTTGTACTTTATTGGTATAGATCTGTTTGTGTGGTTGGCTTTTATTTTGTTTTGATTTTTTGCTTATGTTGATTAAAGTATGACATACAAAGACTGTCTGGGAAGTATCCAGCCATGTAATATGAAAAGTAGAGGCATTTATGGCTGGATTTTTTTCAGACAGCTCTCGTATATTGAAAAGTGTACAAAAACTCAAGTATACAGTTAAGTAAATTATGGCAAAGTGAAAATATCTGTGAAATTACCAGAAAAAGAATGAACAGAAATTCAGAAACCTATCATACCCTACATAGGTATTATTACCATCTTTTTCTTCAAAGGTTATCACTCTCCTAACTTCTAACATAGATTAATATTAATCAGTGACCACTGTGTAGTCTGTACAGCAAAGTTTAATGCAGAAGAAACTTCAAGCATCACTGTTGTAGAATTATGACATTGGGAACTTAAGGCTCAATTCAGATATATTACTATATTATATACCTTACTGAGCTAAGGCCATTATACTATATACATAATATTTATTATATATTTGTTAATTTACAGTTTTGGTCACCAAATTCTGGGTTCTAATTTAATATGAATAAAATGTAAACTTTATTATCTGAATAGCTAGTAAGGGAAAGCTGGGATGGCTCAGCAGGTAAAGTGCTCGCTTTGAAGCCCCAAGGACCAAGGATCGAATCCCGGCCCCAACCCATGCGGACCCACATGCTGAACTGGGGTGTGCCCCCAGTTCAGTTCTTGCCGGGACCTATGTGGGAGGTTCCCGGCCTAGTTCCTGCCCTGTGCAGCCCTGTGCCCACCTGTGGAGTGAAACTATATGGAAAACTAATGTCAACTATGGAGACTGCTCTGGGCCCTCCCCCTTCTCTCTGTCTCTGTCTCTGTATCTCTCTGTCAAAAAAATAAAAATAAATCTTAAAAAGAAAAAAATATATTATCAGGCCTGCGTTTCTGCTTTTAATTATAGGAGAGCAACTTACAGCCCCACTCAGATCCAACAATACACACAGTTCTAATAAGCTTGATTATCATTGGATGGGCCTATGGCAGAGAGCAGCATTATATTAGTAAAACCAGGTACTAGGCTTCAGAGCAGTGCTGCTGAAGTGGCATTATTGGCAGCAAAAAGTGACATGTAACGGTAAGAAAAGAGTGAGGGAAAAATATCTAAACCAGAATGACTTTTAACTTTTTTCTATGGCTGTTCATATTTTAGTATGATGATAGTCTAACATTCAGTTGGTATTTATGAGGCACCTAAAATATGTCAGGCTTGTGGAAGAAGGGGACAGTGATGTAGACCTGGTCCCTATCTTCAGAGTCAAACTAGAATAAAATGGGTTGTTTATACATCAGAGTGGGGTGGAGAGTGATTTGGTGGTGGCAAGCCTTCATCGCTTCACAGTGGCTAGGACACTGGTAGGGAGGCAGTGTGTTATGGTGGTTACACGAGCATCCATATTGAAACTAGATGGGATTGTTGTCATTTTGCCAGCTATGTGTCCTTTCACAAGTTATTCAACCTTTGTAGTCCTTGTTTTCCCAGTTATAAAATGGGATAATAGCCACCTGTGTTGTCAGAGTTTAATGAAATACTATAGAGAAAACATTAAGGATTCCGGATTGAATATGACTATGCCTAGTATGGTGGTTTTTTAATGGTAAGGCTCTGGTTTGGAGAAAGTTGCTTACTGATAGAAACTATTTTACAGTCTCTACAAAACATTGATAAAACTGAATTAGAACTAAGTTACAAATCATAAATATTAACTTTAAGTACTTGTTAACCTTTAGTATTTTAGTATTAAGGGTGGTATCCAAAAAGTCAAGGTGAATTGGTCTGACTCCTCATTGTTCTATGTGAAGAGTTTCTTGTGTAATTAGTGTAGAAATGCAGCAAGTGCCATAATTACAATGGTATAAAAATTAAAACAAAACAAAAAAACCTAAACCAAGCTATAAAGGCCAAGACAAATTACTTTTTTAGAATATCCCACCACACATGGAATAAATTAATTCTTGAATACATTATGGATATCTGTGCATGGTTAAAGATAAAGTAGAATCTTAAAATGGAGAAACCTAGCATAAATTTTAGTTCAACTTCTATTTTATAACTGAGGCAAAGCAAATTATTACTTACACAAAACTATATATCTAATGAAAATCAGAGCTGTTTTTATTGCTATTTACTAAATTTCAGTGAAGTTAATTGTTCAAATTGAATACCACTAAAAGAAGACTGTACATCACTTAGCCTACCTATTTCATCTTCACAGACCTATACATGCTTTCATTCAACAAATACTGAGTGCCTGCTGTGTTTTATGGCAGGCATCATCTTTGAAGAGTTTTGAGGAAGGTAAACATCAAGCACATTGATAGTTAAAGTGTTTCACCTTGCAGACCTCTGGGGAGAGATTGCTATGGATTTAGAAGTTGTGTTCATCTCAGGCAAAATACAGGCGTTGATGGCATATGGCAAAAAGTTTTTTTCTTCACGGAAGCTAGCAAAAGGAGACAGAAAGGGAATACAAGGTGAGAGAGATGGTTTATCACTACCCTTTCCATTCAAGATGTATTTTTCAAGTAATAAGAATATACTTAGGGTTGTCTGTATGCAGTACTTTGGTAAATGATGGGGAAGAAATACGAAAGAGGAATAACGTGGTCTCTGCCCTCGAAGAATTGGCCTTCTTGTTAAGACAAGACTCATTTGAAATAATGGGAGAGCTCTAGTAAGCAATCCTTCCTTCCTTCCTTCCTTTCTTTCTTTCTTTTTTTTGCCTTCACAAAATCATTGTCTGCAGGATTTGTCAACACACAGGGATCTATATCATAATTGTTTTCAAAAAACTTTGTTGTGAAAGTTTTTAAATATTTACAAAAGTAGAGAAAATAGCACAAGGAACCCAACCTACCATACCCAGTCCCCAGATTTAACAGCGATCATCATTTTGTCATACTTGCTTGGTTGGTTGATCCCTTTTTTCTTTTCTCGTTCCTTCCACCCTCTGTCCCGTCTTTCCTTTCTTTCTCTTTCCTCTAGTGTTTTTAAAAGAAATTTATGGTATCTGCATTTTTACCCTAAACTGTTCTGTATTACAATATTTTTAATGCCTGTATATATTTTATTGTAAATATATACACACTATTATATAGCTAACCAAGCCTCTTAATTATGGCATATTAACTATTGTTCATGTTATTATAGTTTATTTCTTATAAATAATACTTCCTGGAACATCCTTATATGCCTGTATCGTTAACATTTTTGTGCACACATCTTACTTACATGTGGCATTCTTTTGGAATGGAATTTCCTGGAAATGAGACTGCTGAAGCACTTTTTTATTAATACAAATTGCTACAGAATACCAGACTGATTTTCAAAAATGTTGTAGTAATTCTTACTCCCATCAACAATACGCCTGTTTATCTTTGCTGATCTGGATTTTGTCAGTCTTAATTTTACCAATTTCTTAGTATTGTAGATTTTTAAAGATTTTTTTTTGATGTTGACATATAAATTATTAATGACTGGGCATCTTTCTTCTTATTATGGATGATTTGTATTTTGTGTGTTCAGGCTAATCTTTTATAAACATAATTTTTATGATTTTGCTTCTTTATTCAAAAACCATTGATTGTGTCACCATTATTTCCCATCTCTGGTTTTCAAGACCCTTCATAATTTGGTTTTAATCTTTTTTCTAACTTAATACTGTTCTGAAGTCATTCTACTCCAATAAGGAGTATTTCCTCATTTATATACCTCATTCTATTCATTTTTTCTTGGATTCATTTCTGAGTAATAAATGAATTTACCTTCTTTTATTGTTTTGCTTACTACTTTTTCTCTTATTCTGCCTATTAAAAAAATCCTTCAGAATTCTTTTTTTTATTGTTAAATGTATTGGGGTGACATTGGTTGGTAACAATCACATAGGTTCCAGGTGTACAACTCTACATGACATTGTGTATGTATCGCATTACGTGCTCACCACCCAGAATCAGCTCTCTCCACCATTTTGATGCCCCCTCCCTACTCCCCCCACTTCAGAATTCTCACAGGCCACTGTGCAATAGAGTTGCCCCAAATTCTCCAGCTTTCATCCATTTCCTCTTTTTTGATTTCCCACTGCACCTGTTTATTGTTTTATGTTATAGACTGCTTTGTTGTGTTATGTATTAAGCACCAACTGTATGTGAGGCTATTAATACATAACTATGGGCAGAACATACTCTGTCCTTATAAGTTTATAACGATGAATTTATTTTCACTGCTTTGTTAGTGAGTTCAAACTTCTTTTCAGATGCCTATGTTATATAAAAATATGCGCACATTTTGACATATGTTTTACCTATATGTTTGCATTTATGTATGTAAACCGTGTTTTATATTTATCTATTCCTTATAACACTTAACTCAGTTCTGAACATATGGCCATTACTAAGTATAAACTTGCTGTTAATGTAGTAAAGAAAGTTGTAGGCTGTGGAATCACATACCCCTCAAGTTACAGCTGAAGACCTTATGAAGTAACTAACATTTGCAAGTTTCTTGGCCTTTCTAGGCTTATTTACTCATGTTAATAAGTACCTGCTTCATAAGGTTCTCATGTGGACTAAATGAGTTAATGTATGTAAAGCATTTAGCATAATGCTTGGTACAGAGTAAGTGCTCCTTAAAAGATATCTGTTATTACTCATATAATGATTTATTTAGCCTGTCAAGTTAGAAACAGCTTCAAAAATCTTTTGTTCCCTAACTTCTTTCATCTAGCCAAGTTTGTCCAAACTGCAGCCTACATATGACTCAGGACAGCTTTGAATGCGGCCCAACACAAATTCATAAACTTCCTTAAAACGTCGTGAGGTTTTTTGGCAACCTTTTTTTTTTTTTTAGCTCATCAGCTATCATTAGCATTAGTGTATTTTATGTGAGGCCCAAAGTTTTTTCAGTGTCATCCAAGGAATCCAAAAGGTTGGACACCTCTGATCTAAGCAATTACCAAATTCTGCTCAGTTTACTTCAATTATCTTGTCAGTTTATCCTCTTCTTTCATCCTCATTGTAACAACACACAGTTAGAAATTCATTTTATATTGTGGCTTAGTATATACTAATTTCATTTGCACATATCTGAAGCAAAAGTTTTATGAAATATTGTTGATATTTGTTGTGCACTCATTTTTTTGTTGTTCTGTTATGTTACTTTAAAAAGCTGGTCACAACCATTAGTACTGATTTTACAGCTGTTTGAGGAACACTGGTCTAGATTTTTGGAATCTGCAGAATTAGGACTGCTACTGAACTGGATTATGTTAAAGTATAAATTTCCAATGAAATATAAAACGGGAAGCCAGGATGGCTCAGCAGGGTGAGAGCTTGCGTAGCAGCTCTGGGGTGCTAGGATCAAGTACCAGCCCTGGCCGTTGCCCACGCAGACCCGTATACTGAACTGGATTGTGCTTCCCACCCCAGTGCAGTTCCTGCCGGGGAGCTTCTCATGCGGGAGGTCCGCCGCCTGGTTCCCGCCCTGCACTGCCCATGCCCGCCAGTAGAATGAAACCATGTCAGAAACTGATGATGTACAACTATGGAGACTGCTCTGGGCCCTCCCTCTTCTTTCTGTCTGTCTTTCTGTTAAAAATATTAAATATTAAAAAGAAAAATAATATATCTATATATACAAAACAGAGGTGAAGTGACTGGGACTTGGAGCTTATTTCAGTTGAACTTTCTTCTCCATTTGTCATATATAGGTAGATTTGCCTAGTATCAATCTGGTTTTGCTGCTGAAGGTGAGAGTGTTTAGTTGTGCATATTCCACATACAGAATGAGATCACTCAGCACTTAGGGTAGAACTTCCCATCTTGGCAGGGCAGAAATTTCTCATCCACTTTGTATGTGTATTGTTTTTCTTAAGACAGAAATTTACATACATGGATTTAAACGTCATTAGCCTACCGTAATTCTAAAGAGGGATCTGAAAAAAACAATTTTTTTATTATGGAAAATTTTAAGTATTTTTAAAAGTAGAAAGAATAGTATAAGTATAATGAATCTCTGTTGCCTAAATTCAGCTTCAATAATTATCAACATTACGGCAATTCCAAGAGGAATTTTTAACAACTTTTTTAGGCACACATAATTAATTTCTTTCCTTAATAGGATCTGTTTTTCAGAAGAGATTTATCAGTCTTAGTGTACCTTGCTTTAGTATTGATTTCATACATTTTATTTGATACCTGCAAGGAGAGTAAATAAAATGACACAAGGGAGCAGTGATGGGATAGGACAGATTTTCTTATGGGTCGGGTAGAACACTAGACCTTGGCCATTTTACTTGGAATATTTCAAGTCTTGTTTGGCAGTCTCCCTACTACCACTCAGTACCACCTACCTTGCTGACATTAGACTGATCTTTTAAAAATTACTCAGGGGAAGTCGAAGTTCATTACATGTGTCCTCTGTTTAAAACCTTCGATTCTTCCTTTCCTACTTGCAGAGTAAAATCCCAATCCATAGTTTTTCATTCGTAATCTGGCTCCAGCCTACCTTTCTAGCTTTCTCTTCCACTGTCTCTTCCCTACCACATTCAGCTTCTTATTATTCCTAGAATACTTGATCCATTTTTAGGACTTGTACTTATTTTTCAAGATCCAATTTAAGTTTCATCTTGTGGATGAGACTTTTTTAACTACCCCAGGAAGACATACATAGTTACTTTGATTGTTTTTGTTTTTTGGGGGGCTGTGTGTGTGTATGTGTGTGTATGTGTTTTGCCACGTATCTGAGTTGTATTAGTGTATGTTTGCTTCCCTCCTCACTCTTTGACAGTGATCCCCTCCAAAGCAGGGGTTGTATCTTAATTCTTTTTCGTTTTCTAACCACTTCTTTGGGGGCCATGCATAGTAGGTATCCAGTGATGATTTATTGAATGAATGTATGAAAACTTTTAGTTTTAGAATCTAATTCCAAGACAAGTTCACTCCAGAAGAGTTTGTCAAAGTTTACTTCATTTTGTTTTGTATGTGTGTCATATTTTACTCCCCCTCCTTTGGGGACTTTTGTTAAAATTTCTGAAGAGACCCTAAGTTCTGTAGCCTTTTCTTTAGGGTACTTTGGTAAACTAGTGTAGCATCTCCATCTTCAACATTCCCATAGTAAAGGTAGGTAAAATCTTTTAGTATACTTGACTTTTTGCTGCTGTTCAAAAATGTAGTATTGTGGAGCTATAAAGCAAAATGGATTGGGATAAATTTGTACTCGTTTGTGCTTATAATGCCTTGACCAGTTTTTCATATATTTCAGCTCATGGAATGCTGTGTAAATGCCCTGGTGACATCCTTTAAAGAGACTATCTTAGCAGAGTGTCAAGGCATGATCAAGCGAAATGAAACTGAAAGTAGGTAAAATATCACTTAAAGTTCTCATAACCTTTTAAGAGGGTATCTTTGAGGCAGATCACTTTTAATAAATTGCTGTTAGATGATTCTTTTATACATATAGGTGTATTTGTTACAGCTAACTGTGCTTAAAGAAAATGATAAAATATTCAGCACAGTTAGAAGCACTGTAAACAAGGTTATAAGTATTTCCTCCCCCTTAAGTATTAATATGTGCATACATGCATGTCTGTATGTGAATTTCATTTTGTTCTCCAGAGTAGGACGCTGCTTTTAAAGTCTAATTTAAATGGTAAAATATGATACAGGATAGAGCTAGGTATCTGACTTGTGTGTGGACCTTGCAGAGAATGTTTTTAGAAGGTACTATAACACTCCATGTTAATCTTTATTTCTCTCCCCTAAAATATTTTACAATTTAAGATATTGGAAGTATTTCTTTTTAAAGATTTATTTTATTTGTGAGAGAGAGACAGAGAGAAGGGGGAGGGCTCAGAGCAGTCTCCATAGTTGTACATCATTAGTTGTGACATAGTTTCATTCCACACAGGTGGATGTAGGGCTGTATAGGGCTAGAACCAAACTAGGAGCCTTCCACATGGGAGGTGCGCACCCTACTTCAGCATATGGGTTTGCACGGGCCGGTGCTGGGACTTGATCCCCAGACCTTGCAATTACAAGGCAAGCGCTCACCCTGTTGAGCTATCCTGGCATCCCCGGGAAGTATTTTTTTAATTACTTAAATGTTTTCTTAATAAAGATATATTTAGGCAGATAGTAAATACATTGCAACCAAAAAGAATATAATATAAATTACTCATATCCCTGCTACCTAAAAATAACGACTTTTAACATGTTGATGTATTACTATCCAGATTTCATTGTGTATAATTGTAAGGTCCTACTTAATCTCTAGTTTCATTTAAGGTATAATTTCAATTCACTTACGTTCATATACTCTTTAGAAGTAATTTTGTAGTAAAAAGCAAGCTGCTCATTAGCATAGATGAAATATTTGAATTTTCCAGGCTAAATAGAATTATATCTGAGCCATTCAAAAGGATATATTTAGTAGTAACTTACCAGTTCTGTGAGATAAGATTTTTGTAAAGGTCAATTAAATGGTGTAACATGAGAAAGTGCTTTTGAATATAGAAAACTTCTGTATGAATAGTTTTATATTATCTCCAATATACTTTTTTTTATAACTATTACTCTGAACAATCTGATGACATGACTTTTTTACCTTTTAATGATGTGGCTGTATATTTAATCTTATGTCTATTTTATGAAATGTGCTAATGTTCTGCATAACTTTTTGTACTTCTTGGAATAAAATATATTCCATTGCATTGAATGTCAGATTACTCACCTTTTAAAAAGAGTTGGGTTTTGTAGTGTATGATCACTTTTAATTAGAGTTTCTTTTAAAAAATATTTTTTTTTAACTGAAAAGTTGGATTAGAAAGTTACAGTACTCACTATAACTCCTAAACTAGTTGTTCCCACAAAATACTTCCAATCAATAGTTCTCCGGAGTCTCTATCATACAAATCAAAGAGAAAACTTAATCTAATGGATGAAATGATTGCATGAGTGTGTTCTATTCTTTCAGAATTACACTTAATGTTTTCATTGATGGACAAGGTTCCTAATGGGATAGAACCCATGTTGAAAGACTTGGAGGAGCATATCATCAGTGCTGGCCTGGCAGATATGGTAGCAGCTGCCGAAACCATTACTACAGTAAGTTTTCCTCAATAGCTATGATAGATGTACAACATGTTTAATTTTTAAATAGAGATTTGGGTATTTAAAATAGTAATTGATGGCAAGACAGTGATACTAGAACACCTTTTAGTTTTAAGGAAAATATTTTTCAGAAAGTTTCCCTATTTTAAAGCTATAGTGTTATATACTAAAATTATGTTTATATATTTTCACTTTTTTATATTATTTTTTTCTTTTAAAACTCTATTGAATCTGAAGCATTTTATTTTTAGGACTCTGAGAAATATGTTGAGCAGTTACTTACACTATTTAATAGATTCAGTAAACTCGTCAAAGAAGCTTTTCAAGATGATCCACGTTTTCTTACTGCAAGAGATAAGGTATATATATATATATATTTCTGTATATTAACTTACTATCATAACTTACTTTAACAGGAAACTTGTATCATTATGCTGTTAGTTTATAAACCAAAAAACTAGCAACTGATTTTTCACCAATAGAGGGCTTGTATTTGGTTTGTTATATGTTTTTGTAAGCATTGGGTATGTTTGTGAACTAGAATTTAGCCAGAAAGTTGCTCTGTTCTTCATTTTTCCAAGAATTTTTTTTTTAAGATTACTGATTATTGAATTCATATTCATCCTTCCTTAATGACCCAGCTCAAATTACCTATCTCTTGGAACTTCCTTAATGCCCTGCCTCCCTCACCCCATATTCTCTCCTAAGCAGAGTTGAGCCCTTTGTCCTCTGTCCTTTCTGTGAGAGTTATGTCACATTTATCCTTGCTTTCCATACCCTCTTCTTCCATCCTCACTAGTAGGGGACAATGATCATGAAACACAGTGTTGTCTTTAGAATTGTATCTTTTTAAACGTCATACACCTATTAACTAGAAATTACCGTTAATTTTTTTTCCCCCTCTTCAACTACTTTTCTTTGCTTCCTAAATTAGATTTTTTTTCAGTGACACTAGAAGACTATTAGCTTCTTCCAGTAGGTTTTCTATTTTTAGATAGATAAGAGAACAGGGGTTAAGGAAGTATGCAGATAATGAGGTAGTTTGAAATATTAATAAATTGAATAGCTAGCAAAGACTTCATTGAGGTGACATTCAAATCAAGATTAAAGGTCATTAGGAATAAGTCCTGTGGCTATCTGAGGGAGGAGCGTTCCAGCCAGAGGGAACAGCAGATGAAAAGGCTCTAAGGCAGGAATATACCTGTCACGTTCCAGAAACAGAAGAAAGAGGTCTTTGTAGCCACAGTGGATTGAGTAAGGGGGAGAATAGTAGGAAATTAGTTTTTATTCTGAGTAGGGTGGAAGGTCATTGAAAGGATTTGAACAGAATGTTAAAACCTGATGTAATTTTAATAGTATCACTTAGCTGCTGCAAAAAAAATGGACTGAAGGGGTTCAAGAGTAGAACAAGACTATCATTTAACCTATTTAAGTAATTCAGTTAAGTAATGATGGAAGGTTGACCCAGAACAGTAATGTGTAGAGGTAGTCAGAGTGTTTAGATTCTGATTACTTTATGAAAATAGACTACAGTGATCCCTCGTTTTTCGCGGTTAATGGGGACCAGAACCTTCCTCGAAAGCTGAAAAACCGCGAAGTAGGATTTGCCCCTAGGAATGTTTGTGTATGCGGGTACAAGAATGTTTTAAATATGTAAACAGTATTCATACTTTACTCATTTAAGACAAAAATTACCACAGTATACGTATTTACTTAAACGTGTCAGTGCTAATTAATAAGGTGAATTACAAAACCTTATACAGTCATAAACATTAATCAACATTGCTTTCTGAGAGAGGCGAAGAGTCTTGTGGCGGAGGAGAGGCTCTCACTTGACTCCGTAGAAGCTTTAGGCTCACTCGGAGACTCTTTCTCTCTCGCGCATCAACATGAAACAATGCTCCTTTCCGCAATGTGGCTGCCGACATGGTTGTATTTTTTCATTTTTATTTTTTGATGAATATTTTGGGAAAACCCGCGAAGCACTGAAGCCGCAAAACATGAAGCGCCAAGTGGCGAGGGAACACTGTATACAGGATCTCATAATGAATCAGATGTGTTATGTGATAGAGACCAATCAAGGATGAACTGAGATTTTTGTTCTGCTCAATTTAGAAACATATGCATGCTTAGACTGGGAAGACTTTTGGGAGAAGCACGTCTTGGGGAGATGATTGCTGAGAGATTAGGAACTCAGTTCTAGATGTGTTAACTTTGAAATATTTATTGAGCACCTTGTAGCAAAGTCAAGTCTGGAGTCTAAGCGAGGGAATGAGCCTGTCAATAATAAATTTGGGGCTTTAGCATATAGATGGTATTTAAAGCACTGACAATGACCATGATCACCAAGGTAGTGAGTGAGGATAGAATATGAGACAGATCCAAGGACAGTCCTGGGCATTATAAATTTTGTTATCAGACAGATGAGAAACCACCTTTCATGAGGGGAGAGGAAAATGAGGGAAATCACCAGGAAAATAGGAAGGTACGTTATCGGCTGAGAATACACATGGGGGAGGAAATACTTGATGTTTGAATCGAAGAGAGATAATATGAAGATGTTACTAAGATAATGTGTGGATGAGAGAAAATGGTATGGATGTCAGGCAGCATTAAGACCCCACTTAATATTAAACATAATATGACAAAGAGTATGCTGAAGTCATTGACTTTAAAAATTCTATCAGGCCAAATATACCATTAAAAATAAAAATTGATTTATATTTTTATGTATTTTTGGAATTATAACAATATCTAACTATTTTTAATACCAAAGAGAATGTTCATATTTTATTTTAAATTATTATTTTCAGGCATACAAAGCAGTTGTTAATGATGCTACCATATTTAAACTTGAATTACCTTTGAAGCAGAAAGGGTAAGTTTTTAAAAAATCCTACGTTTGAAATTTTTAAAAATTTTGGAGTGTATTATATGTTATTGGATATGTAGAGGTGTCCTATTTTCCTAATCCTATTAGGTTTTTTGTTTATTTTACTTTTATGATTTTTCCAGCCTTTGATTATTAAAAACTTTTAGTTTTGAATATTGTATTACCTCCTTTTATGACCAAAAAAAAAAAAAAAATGTTGGCCTTACTTTTTTATTTATTGTTAAATTTATTGGGGTGACATTGATTGGTAAAAATTACATAGGTCCCAGGTATATAATTCTGCATTGCGTCGTCTGTGTTGCATTGTGTGCTCACCACCCAGAGTCAGTTCTCTTCCCATCACCATATATTTGATACTCCCTCCCTCCTCCCCCACCCCCCCTCCCAACCTTACATTTCATTACCTAGAAATGCATAGAATGTGACTCAGTCCCCCATAGGGACAAAAAAACTATCAATTTCAATGCAAATTTTTGTTTACCATTAAAAAAATTAATCTGTCATTAATCTAATGAATTTACTTGTACTAAATATTCTAGAAAATCTGAAAATCAAAATTTAATGAAATAGTAATAATAAATTTAAGCTAGTTGTGATATCTTATAGTAGTGCTAAGTAGCACTAAAGGTTAATTGGAGAAATATTAGGAAAATACAAATTAAAGCATTTCTGTGTACATCATAATAAAATAGCTAAAAACTGAAAGCAACAAAAACTCATATAGCTAGTGGGGTGTAAAATTACTCACACCCTTCAAAAAAACACAAAAAGACTGACAGCTGTCTTCCCAACAGGTTGATTGGAGGAAGGGAGATAGACCACTGCACTTATTACACGAGTTACATAGGAGCTAGGCATTGGCAGTGGGAATAAATTGGAAGAGATGGATAAAGTCTTGTGCAATAAGTTAGTGGTCTTCAGACTGACATGTGTCTATCCTGAGAGAGACAGAAACTTTCCTAGAGTATGCCAGTTTGGATACTTTTAAGGAAATGAATTCCTACCTTAATCCTTAGCTTCCACATACACTCTTTTCTAAAACTGAGCACTCTTGTGGAAGTATTGTTGCAATTTATTCTTTCCACTTCTTTCTACAGCTATTTTTCCTTATTTTGCAAAGAATGACATGTCTGTCTTGATTCTTCCTGTGGTTTGTTGGTTCAGAATATCTTTAAAAGTCTACAAGTTCCATAAGAAAGGATTATTTTGAAGTATTGGTATTGATGTACAGAAAATGAATTTCTAATGACTAAGTATCATATTCTTTTGCAAATCAAATTGTTTCCAATTCTTTAACACACTCAATGGATAATTGGATGCATTATTAAAAGTAACTTTTTGTTAGATCATCATGTGTTTATAAAAATAAAATAGAAATAAAATTGATTGTGGGGGAAGCCGGGATGGCTCAGTGGGTTAGGCGCTCACTTTGCAGCGCCGGGGACCGAGGATTGAGTCCCGGCCCTGGCCCGTGCGGAACCATATGCTGAACTGGGAGCTCCCCTAGTTCAATTCTCTCTCTGTCTCTGTCTCTCTCTCTCTCTCTCTCTCCTCTGTCAAAATAAATAAATAAAAATAAAAAAATAAGCTTTAAAAAAAAAAAATTGATTGTGATCCCTGGATTTATAATTGGAAGGGGAAAAGTGTCATTGTCTTTAAGAGTTGACACATACAGTAAAATTTTGCTGTTCATATGTTTTATGCACATAATAAATATATTGTTTTGGTAAGTTATATATTTAAAATAATTTGGAGAACTCAATTCTCTTAAAATAGCACTTGAATATTATATACACAACATTTTTTTAAATGTTGAATGTACGTATGTAGTTTAAAGAAGTAGGATAAAGAAATGCAAGACTTTCAAGCATAAAGGTACCATACATTGGTTTTAAAATTTTGTTGATTAAATGAAAGATACAAGTTCTTCAATGTATAAGAAAAATTTGTTTACAGTTTTTCAGAATGGATGATGGTAGCTATCACATCACTATAGTGTTTAGATTATGTTGGAAATATTTCAAAGAGTGAAGTAACAGTTTTATCTTAACATATTAATAATGAAAAATTGTATTTAACTCATAAATATGCATGGATTTACACAGTTTTCAAAAGTTTTTTAGCAAGTATCTGAGTAAAATCTTTTAAAGATCATTGATAAGGCCACCCACCGCTAACTAGAGTGAGGCAAAGAGGCATCTGGGGCACACAATTTAAGGAGGTCTCACTCTCAGGATCCTTGTACAAGTAAGTACTATACACTTCAGAGTGTGTGCCTCCTTCAATTATGCACCTTAGGTGTCTTCTGTCTTCTTGCTCATCCCAGTCCCAATCCTGAACACTGGATTTAGACAAAGTAAGAAATTTGTTTGTGAAAAATTGTCTTAAAAAAATATTTACAGATATCATTGTTCATTAACTGGTTTTAATTTGTTTTTCAGGGTGGGATTAAAAACTCAACCTGAATCAAAATGCCCTGAGCTACTTGCCAATTACTGTGACATGTTGCTAAGGAAAACACCATTGAGCAAAAAACTAACCTCTGAAGAGATTGAAGCAAAGCTTAAAGAAGTGGTACATAAGTTTTTTTTTAATTTCAGAAATTTTAATGACCTTACTTTGAATATGTGTTTTGCTTATAGACTTTCTGTGATAGCATCAATTATTTAAAAATGTGTAATAGGAAATTTTACAGTGTAAGATCTCTATAGGGCAGTTATTTTTCTTCCTGAAAATTTTTATTCTATAGTTTCCAAAAAGGGAAACATTTAATTCTTACCCTTTATTGATTATTTTGGGGCAATTAAATTCTAGCACCTATTAAAGGATGAAGAGGGTGTGTATGGTACTGATGTTGTTTGGAATTATTGTTGAGAGTCTGGGGATTTTTCACTGATTTCTTTTTCTAAGAGTCCAAAATAAATAAAACAGGGATGAGTGAGAGTAGATAAAGAATTTGTTACTTTCCTTTCTGTTTATCTTCTGGTTGTTAGTGTAGTATAATATAAGCCCAGGAAATAAGAGGAAAATAATAAAGATATAGAGAAAATGTAGGCAAAAAGAGCCAGAGGGAAGATTAGTGTCAGAAAAAGGTGAAGAAGACATGTAGAAGAGAAAATGTGAAGGAAACATTGCTTTTCATGTAAAATTTTATCACTTTTTATATAAAATTTGGAAAATTTATATTTATAGGAACTGAAAGGTTATTTGAGTATAGCCTCAAATTTGCTAACTTTTGAAGTAGTAAATACCTTCAGTATATAAAATATTAAAAAATTATAAAAAGTAACCAGTATATCAGGACTGGTTACTTTTCTGAGATGGGCAATTTAGTAGATCCCTCTCTGTATGTGTTTATATATTACAAATTTCTGAATTTTGACAGCTGAGAGATATAGAGAGGTCTTAATGAGAGAGATGGCTAAGCATATATGTGAATAGACAGTAACTTTGTTTTCTGTACAGCTCTTGGTACTCAAATACGTACAAAACAAAGATGTTTTTATGAGATATCACAAAGCTCATTTGACACGACGTCTTATATTGGACATCTCTGCTGACAGTGAAATCGAAGAGAATATGGTAGAGTGGCTCAGAGTAAGTAAATTTTTTTTTTTTTTAACATTTATTTATTTATTTATTTTTAATTGTTTTTTGACAGAGAGAGAGAGATAGACACAGAGACAGAGAAAGAACTGAACTGGGGGAGCTCCCAGTTCAGCACATGGTTCCACACGGGCCGGGGCCAGGATTCGATCCTCGGTCCCCGGTGCTGCAAAGTGAGCGCTTAACCCACTGAGCCATCCCAGCTTCCCCAGTAAATTTTTTTTTAATGTTTGGTTTTAATATACGACTAGCGCATGGTTTATATCTACGGATATACTAACTAATACATTTTGGTGATTTTTTTAATGTCAAAGAAATAGGGGACATTTTTTAAGAATATAGCATCAATTATATGAAATAAAGTAATGTCTAATAAAGTGTATTTTCTTCATAAAGACTTTTGTGAAATACTTTTGCTCTCATTTTAACTGACCTTATTAAATAGACTAAAGAAAAAAAAATTATTTTTAAGGTAAAAGTTTTCTGTACTAAATGCTTCACTTTATGTTTACAAATAAATACTTTTATATAGTAAGAAGAACCAGTAGGTAAAAGATTATGGCTTATTTAGGGCAGTCATTGCTAACTGTGACTAAATGCCCATATCAGAATATGTTGTCTCTTTCAGTTTATTTTATTGGAATTTGAATTTTAGTAAAATGAATATGTCTCTCATTTATATTTATATTTCAAATTACAGATTTATAGGTAACCCTTCTTTGTGGTGTAGGATAGTAAAAATTACTGTGCAAGCTGAAACCATGCAGATTGATCTTAATATTAAGTCTGTGGGAAAAATTGTTTTGTGACTGATTTCAGAAATATTTGTCAAAAATTAACCTATTATAGATTATATAGGGAAAAATAAAAAAACTAATATTAATGTATTTAGTGCACTGTTATTTAAACTTTCAGAGTTAAATTGTTTATTTCTTTGTAAAAACTTGTAGTTAGGGACATATTTGCAATTCATGTGTCTGACAGTGCATCTAGAATATATAAAGAACTCTTATAACACAACTGTAAAAAGACAACGCGGTTAAAAAAATGGACAAAGGATTAGAATAGACATTTCTTTGCAGAAGATACACAAAATGGCCAATAAGTATGTGCAGAGATACTCAACATCATTGATCATTAGGGAGATGCAAATCAAAACCACAATGAGATACCAGTTTACTCCCACTAGGAAAGCTAAAATAAAAAAGACAGACAATAATAAATATTGGTGAGGAAGAGGAGAAATCGGGACCCTCATGCATTGCTGGTGAGAGTATAAAATGGTGCAGTCATGTTGGAAAACTGTTTGGTAGTTCCTTAAGAAGTTAATCATGGAGTTGACCCAGCAGTTCTCCTGGGTAAATATACTCAAGAGAAATGAAAACATGGCCACACAAAAACTTACACACGAATATAACATCATTATTCATAATAGCCAAAAGTGGAAACCCCAAAATGTCAATCATCTGCTAAGTAGATAAAATATGGTTTATCAATGTAATGGAGTATTATTTGGCAATGAAAGGAAATGATGCACTGATACCTGCTACAACATGGATAAACTTTGAAAACATTATGCTGACTGACAAGCCAGTCACAAAAGATTGCATGTTGCATGATTCCACTGATACAAATGTCCAAACCAGACAGTTCTGGAGAGACAGAAAGTACATTACTGGTTTTCAAGGAGCTAGAGGAGGGAATAATGAGGACTGACTGCTAATAAGTATGGAGATTCTTTTGGGGGTGATAAACATGTTCTAAAATTAGTGGTGGTGATTGCATAACTCTTAATACTGTACAAAAATTCATTCAGTTTTACACTTTAAAAGGGTGAATTTTGTGGTAGATGAATTACATTTCTATAACACTGTTATTAAAATGAAAAGATTGGCTAGAACCTGCCTTCTTGTCATGTAACTTGCAACAAAGAGCGAGCATCTTTTTTATGCCTGTCGTGCCCCCTGTAAGTTTGGGTTAGCCTTCAGCCTTCTGTCTTTTGGCCTTTCCGTGTCATGACAGATTTTGCTGGTGTCACTTCCTTTGAGGCATCTTATTCTTTTTTTTGTCTCTACAGTTTTTCTCATTTTTGTTGATAATTACCTTCACTAAGTTTCTATACCTCTACATACTTAGAATTTTCAACATTGGCGGTATCAACATTACAACTGCAGTCAGCTATTTCTGCTATAACTTCATTTATGTTCTGTTTTATTTTCTCTTCTAGCATTATTTTCATTTCTTTGGTATACTTTTATCATTTTGTTGGCCAGTTACCTCTTTCAATTATCCATTTTTGATAATGTCATGTGAATTTATAGTTGGCAGAGAAGGACACAACAACAAAAAACTACATGCTGTGCTGTCTGGGTGAACTGAATAAACAGATGACTAACATGTTAAAGAAGTACTGTGAATTGGTCATTGACAGGATGTGCTCTGTTATTTGTATAGTGATTTGTAATTGAGGAGATAGAAGTGAAGTTGTACTTTATGCATTACTGACATTTAACATTCAGTGGTAACTGAAAGTTGAACTGTGTTGGTGGGGAACTGGTGCTGTTTCTCTATACTGTGGTAACTGAAATTCATGCATATCAGAGTTGTGCAAATTGCCTGTACTATCCTGTTAATTACTAAGAATCAAGTTTAATAGGTATTAGACTAAAAACATTTAATAAATAAGAGAGAAGCATTTAAAACTTAATTTTCCATTAAAAATTTACTATTATTTATGACCTCTTCTGCCTCTGGTTTTCCTAGGAGGTTGGTATGCCAGCGGATTATGTCAACAAGCTTGCTAGGATGTTTCAGGACATTAAAGTATCTGAAGATTTGAATCAAGCTTTTAAGGAAATGCACAAAAATAATAAATTGGCTTTACCAGGTATTGTATAATTTATGTATAAAGTACATATAAACTTGTTAAAAAATAATAACTTTGTTTTCCAGTAAATTAAAAATAAACTTTGGCAGTAACAGATGTTACAAAGACCACATTTCCTTGAAAACATCTTGCAAAACAGAATTTAGATTGGCCAATCCTTATTATGGAAACAAAAGGATACTTTTTTTTTTTTTTAAGATTTATTTTATTCTTTTTGACAGAGACAGATAGAAGGGAGAGGGCCCAGAGCAGTCTCCAAAGGTGTATGTCATTATTTTTCCACTTGGTTTCATTCCTCAGGAGGGTGCAGGGCATGTAGGGCAGGAACTGAGCAGGGGTCCACCCACATGAGAGGCATACCCTGGGCCGGAGTTGAACCAGGGGCCTCCCACATGGGAAGCTAGCCCCAGCAGGAACCGAACTAGGGTGGGAAGCACACCCCAGTTCAGCATATGGGTCTGCACAAGCTGGGGCCAGGATACAATCCTCTGACCCTGGGACTGCAGTACAGGTGCTCAACCTGCTGAGCCATCCTGGCTTCCCCCAAAAAGATACTATTTAACAAAAGCTTTAGTCTTATTTATTTTTCACCAAAAGCTTACTTTGTTTGTGTGTGTGTTTGTTTATTTTGAATTTTATCCATTGTTAAGATTTACTTTTTTTCTGATATTCTTGCCTGTAGCTGATTCAGTTAATATAAAAATTTTGAATGCTGGTGCCTGGTCCAGAAGTTCTGAGAAAGTCTTTGTCTCACTTCCTACTGAACTGGAGGATTTGATACCTGAAGTAGAGGAATTCTACAAAAAAAATCATAGTGGTAGAAAGTTACATTGGCATCATCTCATGTCAAATGGAATTGTAAGTAGATTGTATATTAGTTCAGATATTGGTTTGACTGAAAGTAGCAGGACTCCAAATAAGAGTTGCTTAAACAACATAGATCTTTGCTTCTGTCACATGTAAAAGTTTGAGCTGGTAGAGTAGATCTGTCCCATGAATTTCAATTAGTTAGAGATACAGTCTTCTGGTTATAGCACCATCCTTCAGGTATGCCCTTGTGTACATAATCCAATATGATCTCCGTTATGTCTGTCTTCTAGCACAACAGAAAGATGAGGGTTATATCTATTTAAGGGCAACTTCTAGAAGTTTCCTCCAACATTTCCACTTTTATCTCAGTGGACAAAATTCAGTCACATGGCTAAATTTTGCTTCAGGAAATGCTGGGAGATGAGCCTTTATTCTGGGCAGTCTTTAAGGTTTGCTAAAAATTTTATTACCAAATAAGAAAGAAAGGAAGAATGGATATTGGAAGATAACTACCAGTCTCTCATGTAAGAGATGTTATAGTAGATAGATGGTAATCACTATAGAGTGATTCTTATTTTTTTAATTATTTTATCTATTATAGATAACATTTAAGAATGAAGTAGGTCAATATGATTTGGAGGTAACAACGTTTCAGCTGGCTGTGTTGTTTGCATGGAACCAAAGACCCAGAGAGAAAATCAGCTTTGAAAATCTAAAACTTGCAACTGAGCTCCCTGATGCTGAGCTAAGAAGGACTTTATGGGTTTGTTTGTTTTATGTGTTTTGTTTTTAAGATTGTATGTATCGGATATATGTGTTGGCTTGCTTATAATACATGTATGGATTTGTAACACTCAAATGACTTTAGCCAAGAAAAATACACTAAGGGAGTATTTATTGGAAGAGAAGAAATTGAAAACAAATAAGTTACTAAGTGGAGAAAGACAAAAAAATAAAAATAAAACAGAAAGATTGATTTGGTTACCTGTGAGGAATGTGACAAAAGATTTCATAATGAGTATGTGTTCAAAGATTTTATGATGACCAAAAATCTAAGAATTAGACAACTTTGATCCTTTTGAGGGCTTGTAAAATGTACTCATTAGCCTCCTACTCATAACTACGTTTTATAGACCTCTTTAAAATTCCAAAATGAATTATTACGTAGGGAGAAACAGCTGATCTATAACTGGCAAGTGATATTTGCTGTGGGTCATATGTGATCAATCTTGTCTTATATCAAGCTTGTCCAGCTCGTGGGCCTCATGTGGCCCAGGGTGGCTTTGAATGTGGCCTAAAACAAATTAAAAAACTTAAAACATTTTGAATTTTTTTTGCTTTTTTTTTAGGCTCATCAGCTATCATTAGTGTTGTTATATCTATGTGTGGCCCAAGATAATTCTTCCAGTGTGACCCAGGGAAGCCAACAGATTGGACAACCCTGTTTTATATTAAAAAGATAACATTTATTGCTTCCCATACCAATTCTTTTCATTTTTTGTGTCCTCATTATGTGCTTTCATTGATATGTTCATGAAGGTACAAATAAAAGCTTGAGTTCTAAATTTGTGCTTATAATTCTTTCTTACCTATATTAGTCATATTGGAGAATTGATCTTTGTGTTTAATGCTGTTTCTAGATGCTAATTGTTTTCTTTTTATTCTTCATAGTCTTTAGTAGCTTTCCCAAAGCTCAAACGGCAAGTTTTATTGTATGAACCTCAAGTCAACTCACCCAAAGACTTTGCAGAAGGTACCCTCTTCTCAGTGAACCAGGAATTCAGTTTAATGTAAGGCTTATGTTGGTTGATCTAAAATAAAAATACCTTGTTTGAATTAGTGCTTTAGGTTTAGGAAAATAATTATTTTTCTTATATGATATTTAAAAAATATGTATATACTGGCATCACTGTAGATTTATACCATTTAGTTGTTTAGTAAACATATCAGTGAACTGGAGCTGTTTACTTCTTTACATAATTTTTATGGATTTTGGTGTCTGACATGCTACTGTGTTGCTTTTCATCTTTAAATCATCACATTGCATTTTAAAGCAGCTTTATCCATGCAAAGCATTTTTTCTTAATATCCATTTAGAAGATAATGCTGAATTATAGCCCATATATCTTTAATTATCTAATCAATTTCATGGCAGTAAAAGTTATTTGTTATTACAGGGAGTATAGTCACCCATATTTTAGTATCTGAGACTTTATTATATTTTAGGGAACTCATAGAGTTCATTTTAAATAAAACTATATATTGGTTATTTGTTACTTTTCCTTTAAGTAGATCTGGATATTGATTTTTAGAATATTTCTAACTTTTCTCTCAGACACTGTTGCTCTTATATGTTTAATGTAAATATTTGATTCAATATTTTTTATAGAAAAAATGCAAAAGTTCAGAAAAGGGGTAAAATCAACTTGATTGGACGCTTGCAGCTCACTACAGAAAGAATGAGAGAAGAAGAGAATGAAGGAATAGTTCAACTAAGAATACTAAGAACCCAGGTTTGTAACATTATGACAGATTGGCTACATTTTTAAAAACTTGGGCTTTTTGGGTTTCTTACAATCTTCAAACCATTTTTTGAATTTAAAAGCATGTAGGCATTCCAGTTTTTTGTAAGGAAGATCTAATTTTCACTTTATTGGAATTAAAAAATTGTATCAACAGCATTCTCTTAGCTGCTGAATGTTATATTGTCCGTATGTCTTGGTGCACACTGGTAGATTCTGTTGGTTAGCAAAATCTTGGTTTTAGGTTATGTCTTCCTTTGATCAACCTGATTAAATGTATGTTAGCAACAAATGACAATTCTAGGATTGACATATTTTAAATTTGATTTAAGACATTGTAATGTAAAACTAGGGAACTTTTTGAAAACATTTTACAGTTACAATTATACTTTCTGAACATGACAAATAATACCTATTGCAAACTAATATATGACTGTTTGAGCTTTAGAAATAATCTTATTAAAATCAAGTTGCCCCACTTTTACTACTTTTATTTAATATTGTTTGAAAGTACTGGCAATGAAATACGAAACACATAAGAGGAAAAGACTAAATTTTTTATTACTTATAGCTCATATAATATGATAAAGGAGCAGAATAAAGATGAATAAATATAAATTGCTTTTCTATTTAGCAATAAACAAAGTTTAAAACTTAAGAGGAAAATAAAAAATAGAAACCACAGAATTCGAAGTATAGTTTTCAGTGAGTTTTGATAAAGGTACTACCCTGTGTGACCACCAGAACATTTCTACTACTCTAATAATTCCCATGTCTTCCATTTAGCCAGTGAGTCTTCCCCCTTCCAGCTCACCTGATTCCTGTCACCATTGCTTAGTTTTTGCCTGTTCTAAGTCTTGTATAAATGGAATCAAACACTGTGTGTACTCTTTGTGTCTGGCTTCTTTTGCTTAACATGAAATAATCGCATTTTTTAATGATAAGGCTAAATAATGAGTCAGTCAATTTTTCCATATCAAGTTTACTGAATTTCATTTAAAATTCAACTAGGAATATTTTTGGAATTTCACACATTCTCAGTTTTATCAGAAAGAAAAAATAGATGAGAGTGAATGAAAGGTTTTAAAAATTACGAATAAGGTGGTAATAGTTAACTTGCCTTGCCAAATATTAAAACTTAATAAATATGTACAAAAGTATAACACGATGACAATCATATTGAAGGAGTAACTTTGAATTAAATCTCATATGTAAATATAGACAAACTTTGTAGTAAAGGAAATAATTTCATGGCCCATGAAAAAGGAATGGGTTGTTCAATAAGTTTTGAGAAATTTTCCTTTTAGGGGAAAAAGATCAGGATATATTCCAATTTGTGACTACACCAGGATGAATTAGAGTTGAGATGTGCAATGTGATGACAGGCACAGTCATACTATCAGAGATGCAGAGAAAATAAAGTTTTTTGGTTTTGCCTTAAACTGATCCATAGTCATGCCCTGTCCAATAATTCAAGCTGTCCCTCTAGGTAATGCTCAGACTTTCTTATTTCTCCCTCACCCCACTCCACCCACCCCCACTCTTTCCTATTTTTGCAGATGGCATCAGGATGTATTGAGGGTGAGAGGAATTCACTGGACCTCATAGTGACAGTGAGGGGATCATCATATTTATACAGTTGGGACAGTGTCCTGGGTTCTTGCTCTTGGCAGCTGTGGACCACTTTATCTGTCACCTGTCGGAAGTTGGCTTTCTGTTGCTGTCTACTGCTGATGTCTGTAGCAGACGAACTATGATTTATTCTTTTTCTAGTTGGTAAGGACCACATAGCCTCTTCCCTCCTTCGACTGCCTGTCCTCTGCTCTCACTGAGCTCTTGAGCCCTCTGAGACTGTGCCACGTCTTTTGTGTGGCCACATCTCTTGTGTGGCCCCCTTGGCCTACATGGCACACTCTCCTGCAACTAAAGGCCCTGTGGTAGGACCATGAGCTCTAAACTCTGTTTCATGTGGGAACAGATTCAGGAGTGCCAATCACTTATATCACATGCCACTCTTCAAGTGACCTCCAACATATTACATGGCGACCAGAGCAAGAGGCCTGGTGCTGTTTTCCTCTCAGCTTTAACGCAACCACATCTTCACCTCTGCCAAAGCTAGAAGAGAAATTGGGACATGCACAGTTGTGCCTCTTCTCCTCCCTGGTTCCTGTAAACTTCAGGTGCCTTAAGGGACAGACTTTCCCTCCTCTTCCTTCTGTCTGGACCCTTGACGTAAACCCCTGTGATCACTATCCTGGCATCTGGATATATTGAGAATGGGAAGAATTCACCTGATCTCCTAGTCACAGTGTCTGTGCAGGGGAAGTTGAAGGTCCTTTTGTCTGGCTGAATAGTGCCTGACTTCCAAGCTGTATTGCTTTGTAGCAAAACTCCATTTTGATCGTTAGAAGCATATATTACCTCATTTTCTGTTTTCACATTTCCTTTGTACCCAAATTCTAATTTTCAGAAAGACAGATGCTTTTTGTTGGCTAAGGAGAGAGCTTATATTGAAAAAGACAAAAGAGAAAAAATTGATAATTTAAAAATTAATTATAAGTTCCATAGTAATTGAGAAGCCATCAAGGGAAATACTGACAAAGTTGACTTAGATGAAAAGCACTTACTCCTGAAGAAAGTTAAAACATTTTATTGAGTCAATACAACATACTTATAACAAATATAATTTATTTATCTGATAAATAGGAATATATAGTAATTACTGATTTTTAAGACATACTCTGGGGATCCAGGATGGCTCAGTGTGTTAAACATTCACTTTGCATCCTCAGGGACTCAGGATCAAATCCTGGCTCTGGCCTGCGTGGACCCATATGCTGAACTGGGGTGAGCTTCCCATGCAGGAGGCCCCTAGTTTGGTTCTCACCCTTTGGTTCAGCCCCTGGCTTGAGAAGGCGTGCCTCCCTTGTGGGAATCCCCCAGCCGGGTTCCTGCCCTGTGCAGCCCCCACCCACCTGTGTGGAACCAAACCATGTCAAAAACATGATGTACAACTGTGGAGACTGCTGTGGGCCCTCCCTCTCCTCTCTGTCTCTGTCTCTGTCTCTGTCTTTCTCTGTCTCTTGTCAAAAACAATAAAATAAATCTTTAAAAACACACACACACCAACTGGCCTCTACCTCTACACAAATAACTAAATACAAGAGGAAAAGTATGTGTAAGGGGTTTGTTGTATCTCAATTGATTTATAACACAATAACAGATTATATACATATTGTGTTCACAGGTAAGATACATTTTTTAAATGTACATTGTGTGGGAAAAGGAATGAAAGGAATTGGCCAAAACATTAGGTGTGGTTTTCTTTCTTTACTCATTTTTCCAAATCTTTATAATCAGATTTTCTTTTACAGTGAGAGGAAAAAACAGTTTTATTTGTTACTGGTCTCAAGATTAATCTCCTGGTAATTGCTGATCATTTTGGATAGACGTTGGATAGAGGATGAAATACATAAAAAGTCTTTTTGTTTTGTTTTGTTTTACTTAAAATAACTTAATATTAATGCTCTTTCATTTTTATTTTTCCTTTTAGGAAGCTATCATACAAATAATGAAGATGAGGAAGAAAATTAGTAATGCTCAGCTGCAGACTGAATTAGTAGAAATTTTGAAAAACATGTTCTTGCCACAAAAGAAAATGATTAAAGAGCAAATAGAATGGCTAATAGAGCACAAATACATTAGAAGAGATGAATCTGATATCAACACTTTCATATATATGGCATAACTGTGAATATCATGAACAATAAAAGAACCCAAATTTTGGCGTGCTTGGGCAGAAAGTTGTAACAGTTTGTGCTGGAGGAAGGTGTATTTGGACTTTGATTACATAAATATTAAAATCTCTGCCTTACCTAACAAAACAACTATATTTTACCACTCACATTAGTTAGCATGATGGCATTACCTTCATGTTGCACACTCTTTAACAGCATGCTGTTTTGTGGAGAAACTTGCATTCATGAAGAGCCCTTTCTGAACTTTTAAAAGTAAATTTGACTTATACCCACCAGACGTAACACAGTTGGGAATGGTGAAGGCGGGGTTCTTATTGCTTTTTTTCCTTCTGACAAAAATGTACTTGCACAAGGAAGGATGTCAGATATTTGTGCACTGAAAAATGTGTTATGTTTTGTTTTAAAAATGCAATTAAAACTAGAAATAGCTCTCTTGGTTTCTTTCAATCAAAGGAGTGAGCTGGTCTACACAAGATTGGGAGAGGACAGACATAGGTGGAAGATAAGTATTTAATAAGTCAGATTATTTGTTCAAACACTGCTTCAGTGTAACTGGATTTTAATGGTGGCCTAAAATGTTATTAAATTTTTCCAACTTGCAATTGTGGGCTTTCTTTAAACAGGAGACTGATGTTTCAGTTGTTTGTTATTAAATGATAAGGAGTTTTTTAATCTTACATGGCTGGAGAGCTTGTTTTGAAAAAGTGAAGCTTATATTAATAGTTGCTTCAGTTGTTGAAGAAAAATGTATGGAAATAGGTAGGTCATTTGGATTGCAGAGTCAAAATAGCAAAACAAACATTAAGTGTGTGTGTGTACACACAAAACACACACACACACACCTAATACTTACTATGGCATATCCAAATTTGTTAAAAAGAAGGCAAAAGTCTCCTGCTCTCATATAATACAGTTATGTAACTGATCTCTTAATCTGTAGCATAGAAATATTTTGGTATTTTTAAATTTCTTGATTAGGGATCTATAGCCTCAGGTTTCTGGAAAGGAAGACATTCTGTTTTTAAAAATAATAAGTATCAGTCACCTAGTAGGAAGAGAAAAACCACAGTATAAGACCTGAAAAGCATAAGTAAAATTGTTGCAATCTTAATATGAGCAGTAAACTTGCCAAATATATGTACATATATATTGATATATTTTAAAAATAAACATTTTAAAAATGTTCAGAAGGCAACACTCACGTTGTTCCCTTTAGTCAATCCAAAGTAGCAACTTACTGGTTGCTGGTAACTGTATACCCGGAGTAGTGAAATTTTAGGACTTAAGGCCATGAACAACTTAAAAAAGAAAAACTTATCCCCATTGGGAAAGAACGGCTCAACATGGTTTTGTATTCATCATGGTGCACATTTCAAATTGTCTTGCAAATTATTTTATATCTTGTGTGATATTAAGTGTGATCTTGAAGATAGTAGGAGTAGATGGAGTGCTGGATCACAAAGACACGCAGTTACTGATGCAGAGAGCTTTGAAGAGCATGTCATGGCACCTGTTCCCAATCCCAGGAGGCTTTGTGAGCTGCCTGCTGAAAGGAAGGCAGGCAAATTTTAACATGTAAGGTTTTGTTGGTTATAGTCAACTACCTGTTCTGAAACTCATAGGAAATTGGAATTTTGTTTTTAATTTAAAATCTTAAACTTGAGCTCAAAGGTAGCATATGTTAATTATTAGACCAAGCATATTGTTAAGGATTAAATTAGTGCTCACCATTTTCTCTTTTTAAATGACTGCTAACAATGGATAAATTTTTTAAAATTTTGTAATAATTGTTGTTCTTATGCTGAACAGAGTTTGGTATTGGCATATTTGTTTATCCAATACAAGAATGCCAAAGAAAGAAACAAACAATGGAAGGAAATATTACAAGCCATTTTTTAAAGTTTAAGATTTGTTGTTTTAAACCATAATTGTTCTCAGAACATTTTTTGGAACTGCTAATCATTTGGATCATTTAATATAAGAATGAGAGCCATGGTGTTTTTATTTATAAAGGCAAATTTAACACAAAAGAGGGTAACTCTAAATCCATATCAAAGTTTTCTATTAAATTTTATAAACTTTTTAATAGCTAATTATGTCCTAATTGTATTTGGGGGATAGAACAGCAGTAAATACTGTAGATTCAAAGTTTTATCATTTTTTTTGTTAGGAATACAGAATTTTACCTACTTTTTGGTGTTTATGGAAACCATTTAGTTGACAAGGTGCCTATACCATTATTGAATTTTCTTTAAATATGTTTTGACTATAGATTTGCTAATTTATGGGGGGAAAAAAAGTACCAGCAATTTGCTAAAGATAGAACTAGTATCCTTTATCAGGTCCATTTTCTATAATGTGTATTTAAAATTAGTGCTATCTGAGCAGGGATGAAACCTGACATAGTTAAGGGGAGAAAGATACACTTTTTTTTTCCCCCCTGAGTAATATGGCAATAGGATTCTTCAGAGCTTACCTTAAGCTTCCAACATTCATCTTGTAATTTAAAGAGGGAACCATCTGGAAGATGTTAACCTTTACTGCCATCTCATTGCCAGAATAAAACTACATGAAACAAAATTTACAAGGTAAAGTTATAGAACAAGTTTAATGCTTAACAATGAAATAAATATTAGGCCATTACTGTTCCTATGATTTAATGAGGGTCTTAACATAAATTCTGAAGTCTTCCAATTTTTACATTTACTGGAGAAGTCCTTGCATTCTGTCAACTGTTTTAAGTCTCTTGTGCATAAATGTTGATAGTTCCAAAAATGAAATGTTAACTTTCTTATTTTTGCTTTTTATTAAGTTTAATACAAAATATGACTGGAGCAGTTTAAAAGTATTTTGCATTATTTGCAGTAAGAGTTCATTAGCTCTGCTCATGGAGCAAATTTTACAAATTCAATTTGAGTGAAAGATTTGCTAGTTTTTCAGAAAGATTTGCTATCTTAAACTCAAGGTGTTTTTTCTGTTTTCATGTAAATGACTGGGATGCTATCTTATAAACTCTTCCAAGGTCATGTTTGTGAAATAAACATTACATGAAAGCTTTCCTGTCATTTACACTATATATGTCCTCTGGAGTGTTGAACAAATTTGAGTTCTCAAGTTGTAATCTATCCTCATAAGGTATATGCGATTTTGAATGTGTGCCACTACATACTGAGATAATAATGCTGTACAATTTTAAGTGGTAGCAGTTTCTGTATGCAGTAGGCTAAAATATTTTGATGAACTGCTTAATTTTTGAATTTTATTTTTTAAGTTGTATAATTTATTTTCTTGCAAAATAAAAATGTAATATAAAAGCCATCACCTACCCAGAAAATGTTGATGTTCTATAAAATAGTTTCCAAGAGTTTAATTAAAATTTTTATAATAGGTATATTTGTATATTTCATGGTGAAATAGTAACTCTCAGCTAGCCTTAGAAGTCAAAAATATGAAAATAACCCACTTTTTTTAGATTTCACATTCTAGTTCAAAATGAAAGCTGGAATGTAGCTTTTCCATTGATGATAGCGTATGACTATCATGCCTGGAAGAGGTCAAAAATTTTAAACGTGCAAGTGATTAATAACATTCATTCATCAATTTAGACAGGTCTTGTCAACCAAAATTTAAATTGTATGTCATGTTACATATATATTTGAAAACTTGTGAAGTGTTTAAATTTCAAAGCTAGAGATAGTTTAGTGATAAGATTATGGAAGTTGTGTTTTTGTCACAAAAGTGGAAAGACTATGTGGCTTATAAACAACAAATTTATCTCTCACAGTTTTGGAGGCTGGAAGTCCAAGATCAAGGGTGCCAGCATTGTTGGGTTCTGGTGAGCACCCTCTTCCGGGTCGCAGACGGCTGACTTCTCATGTGGCAGAAAGAGGGCTTAGATGCTCTGTGAGTCTCTTTATAAGGGCACTGGTCCCATTCATGAGGTCTCTACCCTCATGACCTAATTTCCTCCCAAGGCATAGGCCCCACCTCCTAATAACACTACATGGGATTAGGTTGTAATATGTGATGGGGCAGACAGACAGTCTATAGCACTTCATAATGGCCCTAAACTAAACCTTAGACTTTAACTGGGATTTAGGGATTGGATGGCTTGACTTAGAAATGAAGACAGAAAAGTATGGTCTCAGTATAACATTCATCAGAATTTACAAGTACGCTTAAACTGGGCCTTTTACTTGCACAAGGCCCTGGTAAGGGCTCTGAGACTTTATATTATTTTTATCAGAGAGAATCCCCCAAATATCAAAAGTAGGATCCAGTCTTACCAACACAATGCAAAAAGCAAACTGGCACATAGGCACTCAAATGTGGAGCAAGTGAATAAGAGTATGTGAAATGTTGAACAGATCGAATTCAATATTTTAAGTTTTGAAGGGGAGACTATTTTGTAGTTGCTTACTGTAGGACATAAAGTCAAATACAGTTGTACCTTGGTACCTGACTGCTATGAAACTTGTGGAATTTGGTAGTCAATGCATGTTGACGTGAATATTTTGCCCTGGTACTTGCTCATTTGGTACTCATCCCATCTCCCGGAACCAATTAATCATGAGTACATGCATAATCATATGCACTTCATACTAAACATCTGTTTTGACCAATAGCAACAATTGTACCTTTTCACTGAATCCCCTTTCCTGCCTCCTGTGTTTTGCTCCAAAAATGTCTGTTTCTTCTATCTTCTAGACATCTTTCCTTTATATATTTCCTCCTTAACCTGCAACAGGGGTTGTCAAAGTTTTGGTCTACAGACCAGCAGCATTGTCATCACTTGAGAACTGTTGAAAATGCTGATTCAGAACTCCAGATGGGGCGCCGTGATCCAAATTTTAATAAACCCCACAGGTGGAACTGATGCACACTACAGTTTGAAAAACATTTCTCTCTCTACCTTGATCATGCTTTGACCTTACTGTCCTTCCTCCATTCTTTGCTAAACATCTTAGAAGAGTGGTCCAGTCTGTCTGTTTCGTCTGCTTGGTACTCATTGGTTTATGTCCCCACTGGTCCTCTTGCCAAGGTTATCAGTGACCTCCCTATTGCTGAAGTAGAAGTTTTCCATCTTCCTCATGATCTCCTTAAAGCATTTGCACCTTGAACACTCCTAACTCCTGAATTAGATTCATCCCTCAGCTCAGAGATGCCATTCTCCTGTTCTTATACGCCCCTCTGAGCTTTCTCAGTCTCATTCTCTCTTTTTTTCTGCTGGCACACCCCGGGATTTCATCTCAGTTCTCTATGCTTGCTGAGCTACATGCTCCTCCTAGATGGTTTCATCTGCTTCTCTGGCGTCAACCCCTAGTTGCATGCTGATGCTCCACATTGTCTCCAACCCAAGCTTCCAGTCCCAAGACCAGCATGTTTCCAGCAATTTCTTCAACATACCATCTGTCACAGACTTGTTCCACTTAATAACTGTCTCAGTCTCCCAGGTTAGCAACCTTGATGCAATCTCTTTCTCCCCTCCCCACTCTAGTATCTCTAGAATCTGACCTTTGTTTACCTTCCACTGTGTTCACTAAATGGAAAAAGAACATCTCATGGTTTGCTTATACCATCTGAGGTACATACGTAAAGACCAGCTGCTGGACTGCTGCTTGGCCTACGTTTTGAAGCTCACTGTCTAAATGTATAAAGTAATAAATGGTGGTCAGTTAAGATTACATTTGCTTTAAATCTGACATTTTTGGACCACTGACCTATCAATTTCTTAATTGAGCCTATACTTCATTGTCAGGTCTGAGGCAGCAGCTATGAATTGGAATGTTTTTACCATTTGCCTGTGGCTGAGGGATTACTCCTCATCTAAAGCATAAAAGCAGGACAAGTACTTTCATTTAAAAATTCCCCACACTTAGTGCAGGTCCTTGCTCACTTAGGGCCCACTAATCGTACAATTGAATTGAGAGGCTTGGGAACCTCTCTTGAAACTACGTCGTCCGAAGGTGGAGGAACATGGATCAAGCCCAGACAACAAGCTGCATTTCTTACACTAAGACCTTCCTAACATACCTTCTTTTGTATCTTTTTATCCAGGATAAATCATATGCAAGTTATTTTTAGGAACTGTCTGCTGTTTGTGTATCTTCCTATTATAGTCCTTTCCTTACTCAGAACCATGCTGTCAAATGACAAAAATAAAGCACCTTATTAACAAGTTTGAGTCCTTATTCAAGGGAAACCAATTCATGAATTGGGGGAGTACAGGACCTCACCAGCACATTCTTCCTGAGGGATTTTGGGCAAGAGAAAGTTTCAAAGAGTGTTAGAAGCAGCAATATGGAAGCAGGGTGTGATTGGTGAGAAGGTCACGGATATCCTGTTGAGGCTAGTACAGCAATCGGGGAATAAGGAGAGTATTTGGCTTAAATTGATTGGCTGAGGTTGCATATCTGACCTTTTGTAGAATAAGAAAATTGTTGCAGATTCTTGTAGGTAGAGGGACTGGCTGGCTGGACATACTGTGTTTCTGGTCAAGTGGAGTGTTTACAGAGACAAAAGTTACCTGAGTTTCAATCTGGTGACATGGCACCTTGGGCTGGAGCAGCTCCATCTTGGACCTAGAAATCGATTTCAACAATGGGGTTGAAACATTTCCATAGACCTATGAAAGAAGCTCTCTTAATACTTTGTACTTCCCAGGATTTCAAGGAAGAGATGTTGTGGGGCATATACAGTAAATAGAAAACATAAGGAAGTGGCACTCATTTCATATGACCCAGGATGAGTGTATTAGTTTTCTATGGCCTCTGTAATAAAGTACCACAAAGTGGGTGGCTTAAATTCTCTCAGTTCAAGAGGTGAGGTCTGAAATCGGGTGTAGGCAGGGTTGTGTGTTATGTTCATAGTTCTAAGGGAGGAATTGCTCTGCTCCTCTTTTCTGGTGGTTGTCAGAACTCCTTGGCATTTCTTGTTTTGTAGATGCATTACTCCATCTCTGCTTCTGTCTCCACATGGCTTTCTCACCTGTGTCTGTCTCTGTGTCCTCTTACAAGGACACCAGTCACTGAATTTATGGCCCATTCTAGTCCAGTATGACTTCCTCAACTTGGAAAGACTGAAATTCCAAATAAAGTCACATTCACAGGTCTGGGCTTTTGGGGGACAGTATCCAACCTACTATAGTGAGTTATTCCAGTAGACTATGATAGAAGTATGTGAGCAGCAAACATCCTTGTATTAATCAAATACCCACATATTTTTCCTAAATTTCTCTTAAAAGTTTTCCTTGCTGTGATAATATTGTTATAATGCTCCTAAAGCTAACTCTACTTCTAGAAAATCATTCTGGGGCTTATTTACAGAGAGGAAGAGGCCAAAAAATTTTATTGAGACTGGTAGTGTATTTTTCAAACCAGAAGTCTCTATTTACATTTTTGCCACTAGATGGTACTATTGTGTAGGTCTGTAACATAGTTCACTTAGAAATAAGATGTATTATATATAGCTCCTTAGTAAAACTCAATGTCCAGGCACTTTACTACCTGATGTCGTGGGTACATAACTCTCTCAAACTGGATTTTTCTTTTAAGCCTCAACATTCCATTTCTAACTCATGGAGGAATTTTTAATCTAGTCCTTTTTACCTAAACTCAGATTCGGTTATCTTTACAATAAATTCAAAGTATAAGCTGTCATATAGTGGATCTGGTAGGTGAAACAATCACACTGCATTAAGGGACCAACCTGAGGTGACACAGACATTGAAGATGGTGCTGTATTTATGTATTGCTATGTAAAATAAATTATCCCAAAACATAGTAGCTTCAAACAGCAGTAGCCATTTATTTTTTCATTGTTTTGTGGATCATAAATTCAGACGGCACAGGAATGGTGGTTTGTTCCTGCTCCATGATGTTTGGGAGCTCAGTGGGGGACTGGAATCATCTGAGGGCTATTTATCCATATTCGTGGCTGGGCCTGGCCTTGATGTCACATAACCTCAGTTGTTCCATACCATACTCTATTGGTGGAGGCGGTCAGGAGTCCTTGCCCAGATTCAAGGAGGGGAGAACACAGACCAGCTCTGGTTGAAGGAGTAAGCATCAGTCACATTGAAAGAAGAGCTTAGGGGTGGGCTAACTAAAAAGTGTGGCCACTTTGTAAAATATAATCTCCCATAGCTGTCAACAAAATGTAATAAGTTAAAACATAATAAAGGGGCAGAGAGGTGTTTAACTAGGAGAAGCATGGATTGAGCTTGAAGTAGGTTGAGTTGAATTGTTAATTTTGTGTGTTGTCACTCCTATGTGACAATGTAAAGGCAAATAATGTTACAAAGTTACAAAGATTTGCTTGTCTCCAGCTGATGATCCACATTTAAATAATGGGCTCCCCAAATGTGAGAACGATTGGTCATTGCTAATACTCTGGGAAAAGGTACAGGAAAGCAGTGCAATATCATGATACCTGTTCAGCTCTACCACTTTCTGTGCAACCATGGACACAAAGTTAACTTCTTTGTACTGTAGTTATTGTGGAGGTTCATAGTAGTCACTCCAAAATGTGTTTCTGTGGTATGCAGATTGTATTGAGATAAGGGCAACAACTTCCACTGTGAGCTCAGGAGAAATTTCTGTCTCTTGACAACATGGAAGAACTAGACTTAGGAGCCCATGGGAGATTATCAGAGATGCTGTAACATCTTTTGACCTGCCTGTAGGGCAGGACAAATTCCTTTTTACAAAACGTCCTTTACCAGTTCTGTAGTGACCCTTTGAAATCCCCAAAGCATCTTACCTCATCTCTCACTCAGACTATCATATATACACGTTCCCTTTCTGTCTCCGAACCACACGTGCATGTGGGGGGTCTCTGCCTCACTCTTGTATGTGAAGTTCCCATACATGTGTATGCATTAAATTTGGGTGTGCTTTTTTTTTTTGTTATTGTTAATCTGTCTCATGTCTATTTGATTATTAGACCAGTTGAAAGAACCTGAGGACAGAGGAAAGTATTTTTCTCCCTCACATCTCATTTATTTATTTATTTATTTATTTATTTTATTGTTTTTGACAGAGAGAGAGAGAGAGATACAGAGACAGAGAACTGAACTGGGGGAGCTCCCAGTTCAGCACATGGGTCCGCACGGCCAGGCCGGGATTCGATCTTCCGTCCCTGGTGCTGCAAAGTGAGCACTTAACCCACTGAGCCATCCGGCTTCCCCACGTCTCATTATTAAGGGGTGGATAGTAATAGCATCCAATTCAGGCCCAGGCAGACTTTTTCAGGTCCAGGGCTACTTCTCCAAGTGTCATGGCCACTAGCTATTTATTTTATTCAGGCGGTCGCCCCAAAATTGCTTAGTGATCCACCAGTGGAATGCGATAGACGTCTTTCCCAGCCCTGAATTCGTATTTTTTGGGGAAGTTAGCTGTTAACTTCACAGTAAAGTTAGCTGTTAAGCTGTATTACATTCCTCTTCCTCCTAATGAAAAACAGTTGCAAAATGATCTCAAAATCTAATCGGGTTACTTAAAAACATCTTGAAATGCCCTTTGTACTTGGTGGGAATTGAGAGAACAGATTTAGTGAAGGAAGAGCCCCAGGTTACTGTAAACCATTAGCTTGGGAAGGTCAAAAGCGGTGTAGACGGGAACGAGCAGCGCGTCAGGCGCCTGGTGGCTTTTGAGCCAACGTGTGTCACTTCTCAGCCTGCCGCGGGCCGGCTCCGCCCCGCCCTGGCTGCCGGCCAATAGGCGCGGGCCGCTGTGGGCGGCCGAGGCTGCTATTGGCGGAGGCGCTGCGCGGGGGGTGCCGGGCTTGGTCCCGGATGGCGGGTGCGGCGCAGTGGGCGATCCCGGCCGGTCTCCGACCTTGAAGTTCCCTTTTCCGCGCTCGCTCTGCGACCATGGCTGTGCTGGTGGCCCTTCTGCGCGGCGCTGCTGGCGGGCGCGGCTCCTTGCTTCGGAGGCAGACGCAGGTGAGAGGGGCTGGGAACCGGGATTCGCCCGCCTGCGGCCCCGCGGCGGGGCCCGGACTGTAGGCCTCGGGAAAGGCCCCTCCGGGAGGCCCACGTTCAGAAAGCCCCCCACGTGCCCGACCACACCCAGGGCCTCGAGGCGGCTGCAAAGCACGTGTCCCGACCCGGACTTTCGTACGTAATCGTAACGATTGCGGACTGGGGTGTTCGTGGGGACGGGCCACTTTTGGGGAGGGCAGGCCGGAAAGCCTGGGATTAGCTGTGGCCTTGTCTGCAGTTATCTAAGGCCCGTGCAACTATTTCTGAGCTTTTGTGTAAAACGTGGCTGCAAGCGATATTGTCAAGATTTTTTTTTAAGAGGTTTGTTTTGAGAGAGGGAGAGACAGACAGACAGCTGGGGAGGGCCCAGAGCAGTGTCCATATTTATACATCATTAGTTGTGACATGTTGCATTCCGCACCGGTCGATGTAGGGCTCTAAGGGGAGGGGAGACCTTTCCCACCCTGTTGTCCCAGCTGTTACGGGTTTCGCTGCAGTTCAGCATGTTGGTTTGCACAGGCCTGCGGGGGCTGGGAATCAAACCCCCGACCTAACGACCTCACGGTTGTGAGGCAAGTGCTGGACAGATGAGCTATCCTGGCATCCCCAGGATTTTGTTTTCATGCCATAGATAATGTTGGGGCTTACAGGGTGTAAGGCACTATGTGGTGATAAGATGCACTACTCTGGGATAATTGAAAGCTTATCAGGGAAAATAGATGGCTACTCATAATACATGAAATAAATTACAGTTGTCACTTAGTAGCTGATGGGTTTGGTGCCCAAACCCCTGATGCTCAAGTGTCTCAGATAAAATGGACAGTGTTTGCATTAACCATTGTAAGCTTAACTAGGTAGTATATGTCTGCAACAGTGGAACATGTTTTGAAATATTTTCCACCTGTGGTTGGTTGACTCCACAGATGGGGAACCCCTGGATATGGAGGGCTGACTGTACTTTGATGAGTAAAGCTTACATACTGAAGGTGTGCAGAGGCCTGTTTCTCCTCTGGCTGGTTTGTTTAGGGAGTACAGGAGCCATAGCCTTGAAAAATAGAATTTATTTCCTATGTATGAAAGCAAGGGGACTTGCACTGCAGGTTGTGTCTGGCAAAATCTGAGAAGCAGGTAGAGAAGTTCAAGGTGTGGGTGATGAAGGGTGAGTTTTCCAGTTTAGTCGGGGCAGTCAACTGTGAAATCCAGTCATGTTGTAAGAGTCTGGATTTGACCCAAGTCAGTGGAGACTGTTGATATTTTTGTTTGGGTCATCGATATCAGGGAAGACTGAAACGGAGAGAAAACTGTTGTCTGTCGGGATGTGAAGTTCATGGGAACTAGTGTGCTGGAAGTAGGTGAAGGGTCACAGCATTATGCAAGAGATGGTGAAAAAATATAGAGAACTTGTCAAACAAACATGGAGTGAGGGTGTGTGAGGAGCCAAAGGAAACATCTAAAATTAATCCCAGGTGACTTTGTTGCCATGGGCTGGGGCTGGGATTTGAGCCCCCGGCCCTTGTGGTTGGGTGCAAGGCAAATGCTCAACCTGCTTAGCTATCCCAGCATCCCTGTACTCAGACTTCTTAAAAATTTCCTGCACTGTGCCTTTTTGGGGTCTATTTGCTCCCAGATTCGTCTCTCTGCTCTCTCCTGTCTATATTGCTGGGAGGCTGACCACCTCATAGTCTCCATCAGCTGGGTGCAGACACTGGTGGAAGATTGGGAGATAGGAAGAAATCACAAAAATTTCTCTTACATGTTTCTGACAATGTCACTCCTTTAGTTCTTGCTTCTGCCAGGTAACCCTCCTTGTGCTAGTGCCTTGCCGTTGTTAAGTTCTGTACTGCCTGTGTCCTGTCATTCTCAGCTCTTCTATCACCTGTATTTAAGTCTCTTGTGTTACATTCTGTGTGTTTCAAGAGAACGGTTTCTATTTTCAGTTGAATCCTGATGGATACTACTCAACGTTTTTTGCTCCCTTCCCATTCCCTTTCACCCGGTGAAATTTTGAACCTCAGCCCTTGGGCCTTTCTTCTTATACAAGCCAAAAGAGCAGTCAGGTGTGGTGAGCAAGCAAGTGGTGACAGGGATCCAAGCTGGCAACAGACACAGAGAAATGGAGATTCAAGAGAAAGTGCGGTGGTAGAATCCATTGAATTTAATGACTGTTTGGCTGTGAGGGGCTGAGAGAGAAGTTAAGTATAATTTGGGGGGCCTGGCCTGACATGGAGTGGATACTAGTCGAGGTTGTCACTGAGTAACAGATTTGGCAACTAGGAAAGTGGTGAGTTGAATTTTGGACTTGTGTTTGGAGTTGTCACTTATTATAAATGACAGGGTTTGGTGCACAGAACTGGATGAAAGGTAGATTTGGGAATCATGGACCATAGATGGCAGTGACATCCATAGGCATTGATGAGCTAGTGTATAGAAGATGAGGGCTTAGTCTGGGTCCTTTGGAGACTATTTCAGAACAGGCAGAATAAGCAGGAACACGTGTTGTGGAAAGAAAGCCAGTGGAATGTAGTGTTATCTGAAAGCCAAGGGAGGTAAGATTTTTGAGAAAGAGGGTATCTTAATTTCCTTGGGCTGATGTAACTAAGTACCACAAATTGGGCAGCTTATAACAAGAGATGCTTCACAGTTCTGGAGGCTAGAGTCTGAAATCACGGTGTTAGCAGGACACTGTTCCCTCTCCGTCCACTAGGGAAATCCTTCCTTGACTCTTTTGGCTTCTGATGGTCTGCTGACAAGTGTTTGGAGTTCCTCAGTTTGTAGATACTTAGAACTTCAATCGTCTTTATGCACAAGGCAGTCTTCCTGTGTTTTTATTTTTCCTCTGTGTGTGTATCTCTGTTAAGTTACATTCAAGATCCTGGGGGTGAGGACTTCTTTTTTGGGAACATACAAATTCAACCCATCACATGGAGTGTTCAACAATGTAAAAATTTAATATAAAGAGTGGGTATGTAAGATTTAACAAAGGAATTCTATAAATAAAATAAAATGAACATACATAAAATGAAAAGGGCTGATTGAAATAAGCATAATTACAGTGGACTCTCAGTTAACCAGCACCGATGGGGATTGGTAGATGTCAGATAAATGTAGTTTCTGGTTAATTGAGAGTTATTAAAAATAGGCCTACCTAATACTATGCCCCATACTATACCATTCCATACCATACTCACTCTGTATTGTCTTGATATTAATATTGAAATACAGTAATTAAAAGCAAATTAAGACAAAGACAAACAACTTAATCTAACAGTTTTATAAAAACACCTCTGTGAATGCAATGTGCAATTTTAATTAAATGGTAGTCAGTAAACTTTTCAACTTAATGAACTTCATTAATTTTTTAACTTCAAGTAACTTAGAAAAAAACACACACATGTACACACTTAAAACTGTTACTTAACAGTAGGTGTAGAGTTTACTAGGTAGACGCCACATCAGGATCACCAGGATCTGATGATGTAGCTAGGATAGGATTGGGAGAAGTGGATGTGGATGGTTTTGGATCTACATCAGTAGATGATGCTATACTGGCAAACTTGTGTGCAGCTTTCTTAAAAAATGAGTACTGGCTTACTTTGAGGCCCTACACCTCTCACACGAAGTTAGGTTTTGCACGACGAGCAGCTGCATAACATGCTGAGAAGTGAAGAATGTTTGCTGTTCTGCAAAAGCTATTACAGATTCAAATGCTACAGTAGCTCTCAGCCAGGATACTTTTTCCACCTCATACCCATCAGCATCACTCTCTTCCTCCTCTGCAGCATTCATTTTTCCACGATTCACAATAGCTTCAATATTTTGCTGGTTGCTTGAAAGTGTCGGTTGCTTGAGTTCCACTTTATGGAGAGTCTACTGAATTTAACACTTGGAGAGCTTTAAAAGGGTGCAAACAAATATAGATATGGACTATCACAGTATTACATAAGGGAATTTTGCTTTCTTTATACAGACAGTATGTATTAATATAAATTCAAGGTACTTTGAGTACCAGCTAAGTTCTTTAGACCCAAAAGTTGGAAGTTTAAAAAGTTATTTCATCAGTTTTTTGAAAAATATTTCCTTGATGGCTCAATTTCGAATTTATTTGACTGATTTTTAGTTATTTTGACATATATATGACATAAAATGTTTTGCCTCCTGTGGGTCCACCTAGATCTACAATGGAGTAATGAAAAATTAGTGTCACTGTTGCTGTGCTTGGTCAATGAAGGCGATCATAAGCAAATCATTAATTTCTGAGAAATAGTGCAGTACTTTGGAAAAAGCAGTTTTCTTAGCTTCCTAAATTTTATTACTCTTTTAAGTAAGGCTGGTGTGGCTGGCATAGAGCAAGAGCGACATTGAGTGTGGAGCCAAGTCATGCAAGGGCTTGTAGGATTAGGAGGCGAGTTTGAATATTATTCCAACAGCAATGGAAAGCCATCAAAGGATTTTAAAATGGGAGTGATGTGATCTGATTGGCATTTTTAAAACTGGACGGACTGTGTCAAGGAAGCAGGAAACGAGATAGAAAGCTATTTTAGTAGCAAGAGATGACAGCAGGGACTAGGTGGCAGTAGTGGAGAGAAGCAAAGTTGGAAGAATTTAGGCACATTTTAGATACAGTATTGATCTGTGATAGAGTATTTGGGTTTTAAAGAAAGATGAAGGGTGAATCTTAAGACTTGGTTTGAGCGCCTGAGTAAATTGTCATGCGACGTCCTGAGGTAGGAAATAATGGGAAGAAACTAGTTTCTTGGAGGTGGAAATTGAGACCTATGAAAGGACATTAAATTGAAGCTATCATGTTGGCACTTGGATAGATAAATCTGGAGGTCAGTTGAGAGGTCAAAGCTAGAGATAGAAATTTGAAACTCATCAGGACGTAAATGCTGTTTAAAGCCATGAGACTAGAAATAATTAAGGAGACAGCAAAGTTGGAAAATTAAAAGGGGCCTGGAACAAAACCTAGGACAGCACTTAAGAATTTGGGAAGAGGAGGATAAGATAGCAAAGGAGATAGAAAAATAACAGGTAGGAGGGGAGCCTCAAGACTGTGTTAAAATGAAAGCCAAGAAAAAGAGGTTGCATAGTGGTTACACATATTACCTGATTTCATTCTCACAACAACCCATGAAGGGTATTTGAGAAAACCAAGGTAAAGGGCATCTATATAACTTGCTTAAGAATACTCAGCTCATAAGCCCAGGGTCTTAACTACTATGCACATTTCTCAAAGAAGAAAAGTTAAGTCCAATTTTGCTGAAGGGTGAGATGATAATTGTGAAGTGTTTATTGGATTTTGCTACAGACACTGTTGACCTTAATGAGAGCCAACAACAGTATAGATCAAAGCCAGATTGGAGGGAGTCAAACAGTAATCAGGAGGTGAGAACAAGGAAACAAATTTTAAGTAACCCGTTGGAGAAAGAATTGTTGTACCAGGGAACTAAGAAATGAGGTGAAAGCTCAGCGGAAGTGTGGGTTAAGGGAAATTTGTTTGTTTTTAAACTTTTAAGTGGGAGGAACCAAAGCCTATTTGTATGCTTATAGAATGATCCAGAAGTAAAGGGGATGAATGGTGTGGGGGAGGAAAGGGATAACTAAGATGTGGCATCTTTGAAAAGGCAGATGGAGATGGGATCCAGGGCAAAAGTTGAGAGATCAGGAACTTCCACGAACTTTAAAGAACAGAAGTGGCTTAAAGGCCCACTTATTGCAAGGAACAACATCCCATTCCAAGCTAGATAAGTAGAAAAGTTTCTGAAGATATACAATAGACGTGTTCTTGGCCATCCGAGGATAGAAAATAAAATGCAGATGGCCTCGCTGAAACCCTAACTAAAAAAAATCACTAACCAGACTCTTCTTGGTCTCTTGTAGTATACCATGGTCTTGCTCCTGCTTTCTCTCAGTGTACACGGTCCAGCCCTTTGTTTCTCTGCATACTCATGGCTTTTCTCTTTGTCATAACCTGCTTTTCATTGCATCAACTGGCCCTGGTGCTGATTAGCTCCAGCCCCTGGTGACCTTTCATTTCAGGTGCCCAGTGTTATCTAGTTGAACCCAGTTTCTCAGGGTGCCAGCCTGGGTCAAGGTCAGTTCTATTTTTGGTCAGTGTAAGTTCTGGCCATTGGGAGGAGGATGGGTCACCTTGTGAATGATTGCAGCTGTGCCCTCCACACCCTTCTGACAAAGAAATATAGTTGGAGAGCAACAACTTGGCATGTTTACTACAAGTAGGATCTTTTAATTCAAAGTTAAATCACTGATAATGTTAGAATCCTTTATGATAAATAGGTTATATGAAGGCTCTCTGGGAAAAAATCCAGCCATTGCCAATATAACGAATACACTTACATGGCTGGGTACTTTCTGGATGACCAAATTATATGACATGCTAGGGTGCAGTTGTTTCTGCACAGCTGATTCCGAGGGTACAACCATTAACCAGATGCACTTGGACCTTGCCTACTGAGCACAGATGTGTGCTGGCCTGGGCCAGTGCGTACAGTCACCTGGGTGGACATGTGACACTCAGGAGAGTGTAGAAATCACCATAACCTCATCACTGAGTATAAAATGACATTGATTAGTATTTTTCATATAACATTATAAATATTTATATTTCAGGAAATAAGATACATGGAACGAAGTTATGTATCAAAACCCACTTTGAATGTAAGTATAAATTAAATTGTGCTTTAAAATGAAAGAATTTAAAGGAAATGCAGGCAATAAATGCATCTTTTGATTTATGCATCGGTGAGGGTTAACTTGGGATAATGCAATAGTTAGGCATAGCTAATTATTGAAATAGTAAGTTACACTCCCAAAGTACCATAACAAAATATCAGTCCATTGTAATTTCTGCTTTTTCCTTTGTCTACTGCAAAACAACCTTCTCTTGAACACTGCGGGGCAGGGTTTTTCCTGCTCTCCTGAACCCTCATTGTATGGTGTGGCACACTGCCGAGGAGGCCCTTAGAAGCTACTGGAAGACAGGCCTGAACCAGGCTGGGCATTAAACAGGAATGACAGTCCCCTGATCACCTAGTGCTTTCTGAGGGCATCTTCTCTTTGTTTCATAAGCGTCCCTAAAATGACAGTAATAGCCTTCTCCCAAAATCTAGGGAACAATATTGATGAGCTGAAGATGATAATGTGGAACACAAGGAGAGAATTGTTAAAATAGTTTTATAATAGTCAACAAAGCTTTTATCTACTTTTTCTTAAATTTCCTATTCTTATGAATCGTTTAACTATGGCTCTAGCTATGTCCTAATTGTGGTATGACCCCATCTAGCATGCAGGTATTGATTCCTACCCCAGGCATCACTATGACCTGCATTTTCAGAATTTGTTCTTGTTGGCACCTGTTCCTAAGAACAGTGTGGAAAGAATTGATGTGTAGAGGCACACAAAAGACTTTTTCTTTCTTACAAAAGAATTTATCTGGTAATATAAACCATCTTTTTATGAGGTGTGTTCGTTTCAAAGAAGTCATTTAAATTCTTTAAATTCTTCTGCCCTGTCAGGAAGGAAGCCCTTTGGTGAGGGTTATTATGCAGTTAACAAGAATTATTTCTTAAATTTTGACTGAGTACAAGTGAAACTTAAACTTCTGATTTCAAACTTGTGGAGAACTAGGGAGGATCTATGCCTGTTTTATTAGAATTGGTTTGTCTTCGATTTTCTATTAGGTCTTAAATTGTGATGTACCAGCATTGAACTGATTAACTTTACTGCTGTTCAAATATTGAGATTCTTTTAATCTTTGATGAGTAATTTAGTCATTCATAAAAAGTCTGTTTTTTAGATAATCATGTCTATGAATTATTTAATAACAAGATGATCTGGATAAAATGTTTAAATATAATTTTTATCATCTTCTGTCTTACCAGGAAGTGGTCATAGCAAGTGCTATCAGAACACCCATTGGATCCTTCCTAGGCAGCCTTTCCTCCCTGCCAGCCACTAAGCTCGGCTCCATTGTAATTCAGGGAGCCATTGAAAGGGCAGGTCAGTAGTTGCTTTGCTTTTTGCGTTGGTGAGGGGCAGGGAATCAATGGAACACACACTTTGCATTTACTATGTAACACTTAGAAATGGCTGGATGCTAAATTTCTGAGTTTCCGTGTCCAGAAGTCCTTGTAATTTACTTATAGAGTTAGGAATGAAACTCAAAACTGACAAGGAAAAGAAGCCATTCCTACCTACTATGTAAGGTCATGTATCTTGTTAGGTTATCACTAATTATTAAATTGAGTAAAATAAGGAAATGCCTGTGTTTTTTTTAAAAAGGGATTCCAAAAGAAGAAGTGAAAGAAGCGTACATGGGCAACGTTCTCCAGGGAGGTGAAGGACAGGCCCCCACTCGACAGGCAGTGCTGGGTGCAGGTACTGGGAGTACAGTTTTGCTTATTTTATACTTAAAATACTTGACATAGCAAATTGGGAGTCATTTCAACTTCAATAAAATGTTAAATGCATAGTATAATTTAACATTTATAGACTCACATTGGCAGAAGTAATGTTGCAAAGTTTAACATGCCTTATTTTATTAAATTCTACAGTTGTGTAGGAAGAATATCTTCATTTTTTTAAAAGTATGACTTATTTATATTGGTTTTAGGCTTGCCGATTTCTACTCCATGCACCACTATAAACAAAGTTTGTGCCTCAGGAATGAAAGCCATCATGATGGCCTCTCAGAGTCTTATGTGTGGACATCAGGTAAGAGGCACGTTCTTTCCCATTTTATACTCATACTGAAAATAATACACAATGCTAAAAGGTACCAAAAACCTAAGTATTTTCATGCTTTAGAAATGAGATTCTTTCTCCTGAGCAGAGTTACCATGCTGTTCTAGACACTTGGTTGTCTGGGTGTGCTAATTCCCATTGAAGTAGAGGCTGAAGTGATAGTGTGTCTTGTGTTAAAAAGTAGTTTTCAGGGGAAGGTGGGATGGCTCAGTGGGTTAAGCGCTCGCTTTGTATCCCTGGAGCCCAAGGATCGAATCCTGGCTCTGGCCCAAGGGGACCCATATGCTGAACTGGGTGTACCCCCAGTTCAGTTCTTGCCGGGGCCTATGCAGAGGCTCTGGGCCCAGTTCCTGCCCTGCGCAGCCCCGCGCCCACGTGTGGAGTGAAACTATATGGAAAACTGATGCTGTCAACTATGGAGACTGCTCTGGGCCCTCCCCCTTCTCTCTGTGTCTCTCTCTCTGTCAAAAAAAAAAACAAAAGAAATCTTTAAAAAAAAAGTAGCTTTCAGCCAAGATGTTTATCTTCAGATGATCCTTCTACATTTAGTCTTTTTCTGAGATTCTCAGTAATTTAAAACACCTTAAGTTTTTTATTTGCCAGAATAAGGGTTTTCATCATGAGAGTAAGGTGCTGACCCTGGGAATGAAGTCACTGATTGAGCCCAGAAATGATGACTAATTTGTAGTTCTTCCATGCCCAGGTTCAGTTGTTACATTGTGCAGGCTTTCTGTTGGCCTTGCTGATTCACATCTTGCCTTTACCTGAGATCAAACAAGAGACAGCAGTATGTGCTGTGGTGTCAGGAGCCCTAGACTCATAGAATTAAGAGTTGATCACAGCCTAGTCCTCTTTTCACTTGAGGGAAGCGAGGCTTAGACGACCACAAACACAAACTTACAGGGCTGGATTTAGAAAACAGGAGTCTCTGTCCTTATCTAGTACATTCCAGCCTACCAGGGCATAACATCACAAGCCAGGGTAAAATCAGTTGTGTTAGAAAATTATTTCTTAAATATGCAACCACAAGTATGTGTACCCTTGATGTTATTCCTCCTTTGATTTCCATTTGTAAGGCAAGCCAAAGGAAAAAAAAGGTAGCAATATCTGAGCTAATATATCAGATTTTATTATGATACATGCACATGCTAAAAACTGACACGATACATAAAAGTATAAAATGAAAAATGTCTTCTTTCTTCTCACCCCCATCTGAATCTCTGACTTTACCATTTTGTGTATTGTGATATTTAAGAGCAAGTTAGGCAGATGGCTTACACTGTGTCTCATTTAATGTCTTTGAGATCTATGTACTTATACCTGAGTCACCTGCACTGAGGCAGTACAGTGTAGTGCTAAAGAACACAAAGTCTAGAGCAAGACCAATTTCAAATCCTACTTCTATCCTGCATTAGCTGAGCACTTTACTATGTGACATTCATTGGAGATTGGTGAATAGAACATTAAAAAAATCTCATCATGTGTTAGTCTGTCTCCTGGAAAAATTCCTAAGAGAATTTCTGAGTCAAAAGATTTTAGAATTTTGGTATTTAATTTCAAATGCTTTCTATAAAAGTTGTACCACTTTCTAAAGGTTGTAAGAGCTTATCTGCTTACAAGTACACACAAGGCAACACCAACATCAGGTCATACCAAACCCTTGTCAAACCAGTGGGTAAAATGGTCATGAGACCGTTTAAATGTTTCAAAACTGAATGATTTATGACAAGTTTTGTCTCATTTGATTTACTGTGGTTCTCTAGCAAATGCTATTTGTACATTAAATTGCTTTCAGTTAGTATTATTTGATTCATTTCTGCAAGTATACTATTGTCTGACTTACAGGAATACTGGGAATTACCTTTTTTTAAAGACTTATTTTTATTGTTTTTGACAGAAAGAGAAATACAGAGACAGAGAGAAGGGGGAGGGCCCCGAACAGTCTCCATAGTTGCACATCATTGGTTTTTCCAGTTTCATTCCACAGGTGGGCGGGGCTGCACAGGGCCGGGATCTCACCCCGGTGAGAACTGAACTGGGGGCACTCCCCAGTTCAGCATATGGGTCCGCTCGGGCCGGGGCCGGGATTCGATCCTTGGTCCCTGGAGCTGCAAAGTGAGCGCTTAACCCACTGAGCCATCCCAGCTTCCCCAAGGAATTACCTTTTTTGAATATTTAATTATGATTTTGGAAGATGCCAATTTTATTTTATATTGAAGAGTGACACATTTTTCTACTTACTGCTATCACCCCCAGAAAATATTCAGTATTTAAAAATGGGCAAAATAATTAGGTTTCTTGGGTGTAGAACTTCTGATTAAAGGCTGAGAAAATGTTGTAGCTGTGTAAAGGGTATAATGGTTTGCAATTCTCTAGACTGACAGTGGTTTTTTCATTGCTGAGCAGGACGTGATGGTGGCAGGAGGCATGGAGAGCATGTCCAATGTCCCCTACGTAATGAACAGAGGAACAACACCATACGGTGGGATAAAGCTTGAAGATATGATTATAAAAGATGGCCTAACAGACGTCTACAATAAAATTCACATGGTAACCATTGCTTTTTACTGGAGAAATGCCATCTAGCATATAATACTGCTTGGTTTTTTAAATTATATATAGTTTAGACATTGGACTGAAGGATGGGTTCTATAAATGTTGACTTTAGCCATTCATTTTAGGAAATTATTTTTCTATGCTCATTGCATCATCTTGGCTCAGCTGTTAAATAAATTGTCCCACACTGGAATAGGGCCTTTTTTGACCTCTGTGGGTTCTAGAACTATTCAATTATTTGCCTTTGATGTAGCAACTTCTGGGCTAATAACAAATATTTGAAGATGAGATGTGAGTGAAAAGTTACCTAAGTACAGAAAAGTGTTTATTTTAAGAAACTAAATTTAACTATTTTGTTATAAAAAGGTAATAGGCATTTTATAAGTTATGCAAAGTCAGTTTTTTAAAAATTCCAACTTTCTGTCAGGGCAACTGTGCTGAGAATACTGCAAAGAAGATGAATATTGCACGAGATGAGCAGGATAAATATGCTATTAACTCCTATACCAGAAGTAAAGCATCATGGGAAGCTGGAAAATTTGGAAATGAAGTTATTCCTGTCACAATTACAGCAAAAGGTAGAGGGATAATATTCCAAAATAGATTTTAGTTTAGTAGACTTTACATGTTGCTAAATGTTTTAAGTATTAAAGCAGTACGCGTTTATCTTTGTTCATTCCAGTTGAGGACAGGATACTTCTGCTTATGGTAAGGTGACCAGACGTCCTGCTTTTTGCGGGACAGTCCCGATTTTTAACAATTTGTCCCGCGTCCTGTGGCGTTTTAAAAAAGTCCTGAATTTTGGAAAGAATGCACAACAAGCTAGGGAACGGCGGGAGATAGACCCAATTTTTAATCAAGAACTCCCTTCCCCCCGGTCAATGGTGTCCCACTTTACCAATGTTCAAATCTGGTCACCTTAGCTTATGGTACTTAGTCAAATGTTGCCAGATCAGATATTATAGTTCAACCCAATTTACTATAAGATTTCAACTCAAATGCAGATTCCACAAAGCTTATTAATTTGAGAAATCCACTTACTGGAACACTTCCTGATCTAAGTGACAGACAATACGTTAGCTTTGGTGAAAAGGGGGATTTATTAGGTTACTGGGGTACCTCTGAGAACCGAAGGCTGTACGGCAATAACCAGTGAGCTCTGGGAGCTTCCGGGATCGGAACTGGTATTCAGTACCATTAGCACACACGCTCTTGGGCTTCTCAGTGCTGCATGCTTTTGTGCTTCATTCACTCAGGCTTCCTAGGCTCCTGACTCCATCTCTAGAGTCACATCCATAGGGCTCTCAGTCAAAGAGGGAAGAGAACTCACCGACTCCAGCAGAATAATCCATAGTAAAGTCTCACGAACTTGGTTTTGGTTACATCTCCATTCTAGAAAGGATTACTGTGCTCAGAACGATGGAGTACTGCAGCCTATCCAGCTTAGGTTGGACATCTGTCCCTCGGGCAGGAGAATGGGATCTGTGATCATAGGAGGAGGTGGAGAGAGAAGAGAATGGGATATGGCTGAAACAGAAGACTGGAATGTGCTAAGTTAATAAATAGCCTTTGAGGCACTAACAGATAATAGATTCTAGAGTAGAATTTACTCGGGATGGTTCAAGTATGCAGGCATACAAAGGCACAGTTTCTTAATGACGTCTTGACCAGTGATTACTTAAAATGTGTTTGTTTGTTTTTTTAAGGTAAACCAGATGTAGTTGTGAAAGAAGATGAAGAATATAAACGTGTTGATTTTAGTAAAGTTCCAAAGCTGAAGACAGTTTTCCAAAAAGAAAACGGTTAGTATTAAGAAATGAAGCATAAGGAAAAAATGGAGTCAGAATACTGTATCTAGAGGATTTTTAAAAAGTAATTCTAGAACAAACATCTAGATGTTATTTTAAACATTTTCAGTATATGAGGTTCAAGTGAAATTAAATGACATTTATCCAAAGTGTCTGTAAAATTGCTTAACAATTCCTTCAGAAGAGATTATAAAACGACTGTAGAATCCAGTTTTTTATTATATATTATAATATAAAAGGCAAGTTTACATATTATCTTAAATATCTGTAAGCTTGAGGACTATGATGACAACTGTGTTGTGCACTGTTGCATCTCCAGTGTCTGGCATGTAGTAGGTCCTCAGTTAATTACTGAATGTTGGCATACATGGGATTCTTAATGGTTTTGAATCCTTTGAGGAAAAAAGTCAGTTCTGCTTTTAGAATTGGCTATGTACAGATGTAATAATAAACGGAAAATTGTCCCCTTTTATGACTGAATTTCTCAAAACCAACTATAGTAATAGATCATTTTTAACCCTTTCCAGTCCAGTGTCGGACCTCGTCCAACATTGTTCTTTTCCTCTTCTGCTCCAATTGTCGGACAACATCTGACATTGTAAAAAAGAAAATAAATCACCATTTATGTTCATATATGTTTCTCTCCTTTCAAATTATAGTATAGGAATAAAAATCCACCGACCTCTTTCCCAGCCAAAATAAATTGGAGTTGGGGGGAATGCGGATTGCATGAAAATTGGATTGGGAAGGGCTAAAGAAAAAAACATGTAAAAATTAGTATTGCAAAAGTATATTTAAAAATTTTTGGTAGTCTATTACAGGGTCTTCATTCATATTTTAAAAACCAGCTTAACTGACATAATTTACATACCATAAAATTCTCCTGTTTAAAAATGTACACTTCAGTGATTTTTAGTATTCACTAACATTTAACTTTCAAGTGATTATAGAGAAAACATAATCTGATTTTCACACTGACTTGAAAAGTATATAAAGAATGTCCTATAGTGGATAAGCAAAGAAACTCAGGAGAAAACATACGAGCTGGTCCTTACCTTTGCAGAATTGTAAACCAGCATTTACCCAGTGCCATCATTCCTGTGTTTCCTGAGGAAAGGAGATATCTCCACCCATATTTATAATTTTTCATGTACCTAGCAACCCAAACAGTACCCTGCAGCAATTTCTTAAATCGTACCATATGAATTCAGTGTGCAAGAATGCTGTGACTATCATGCTCACCAATGCTTTCAGGCACAGTAACGGCTGCCAATGCCAGCACACTGAACGATGGAGCAGCAGCCATGGTTCTGATGACAGCAGATGCCGCCAAGAGACTCAACGTTAAACCACTGGCAAGAATAGCAGGTAGAAAATATTCTGAACACGCTTGTTCCTAAAGCTCAATTCCCAAATAAGCTTTTAAAAATCTTACCCTGTCCTGTATGAGCAGGAGCAGACAGGGTACGTGTTTTACCCTGGTACTATGGGGAAAGGTAGCCACGTAGAATCATATATATATGGGATTAGGAGTTTAGAAGTATGTAATCTAGATGTTTTGGCATTATTACCTATGTGGCCTTGGCATACCCCCTATCTCTTTAAGCCTATTTTTAGCTGTAAAATCTGCCTTGCTTTCATCATAAGGAGTTAAACAGATATTACTACTTTATTTTAAAAATCTTGTAACTTCATTGTTAGTTTAAATCATGGTTTCTTAACTGTGGCACTATGGACAAAATTTTATAACAAATAATTCTTTGTTGTAGGGGCTGTTCTGTGCATTGTAGAATGTTCATCAGCATCTTTGGCCTCATAAGTAGCATTCATTCTACCTGTTGCAACAAACAAAAATATCTCTAGATAACAATGATGTTCCTGGAGACAAATTCCCCTGCCTGTGAAAATCAGTGTCTCAGATTATTACAGTTTTATAAAATGTAGAATCTTAGAAAAGGAACAAATACATTTATATATATTACAGGGGTAGGAAACTCATTTTTACATATTACATATACTAAGTTGTTAGATAGCGCTTTGGGTATCTATAAAAAGATTTTAATGACTTCATTTTTTTAATAAAGCATTTGCTGATGCTGCTGTAGACCCTATTGATTTTCCAATTGCACCTGCATATGCTGTACCTAAGGTGAGAACATATTCCATTATATCAACTTACCATTTGCTTATGCCAAGGTTACAGGTATTAGATTTTAAATGTTATTTATCTCCCGAAGCACAGAGATAGCTTGAAATACTTGTAAGCCACATACTGGTATGGTAACCACAAAGTGGGAGGTTGGTATGGCAGAGAAAAAAAAAGGGAATGCTGAAGGTCTTGGTTCTAGGGTTCAAAGCAAACACCCACTAGAAGCAGAGGTCTCCTCCCAGAAAGGGAAGTGCTGGGAGCAAATGCTGGAGTAGGACTAGAGAGAGAACCAGCCCACTCCAAACTATCAGTCTATGTGGAAGTTGCTAAGGGATCACAGGAATTCTTGAAGACACTGAAGAATCTTCGGAGACTCAACAAATATTCCCTTTCAGGAGAGGGAGGGCCTCATCCAAGAAGGTGAACTTCACAGAGCAAAACTGAAATTAAAATAACAAACAAACAAACACAAAAAACAGTAATCAGTGGAGATTAAGGATAGAGAAGAACCAGAAACAGTGGGGAATGATAATCTGTCCAGATGTGACAGATCTCTGAAAATGACAAAATTATACAACTGAAAGTGAATGCATTGCAATGAAAAGCATCCTTATGTTCACAGCAGCATTATTTTATAATAGCCAATAGCCATGAGAAGGAAGCAACCTTGGTCTCCACTGATAAAATGAATGGATAAGGAAGTGGTACATATATACAATGAGCTATACTACTACTACGTGGCCATAAAAAAAAAAAAAAAAAGCAAAATCTTGGCATTTGTGACAACATGGATGGACCTGGAGGGTATTATGCTAAATGAAGTCAATCAGAGAAAGATGCCATCTGAATTCACTTATACGTGGAATGTAAAGCAAAATAAATGAACAAAACAGAAACAAACTCATAGATACAGAGAACATTTTGATGGATTATCAGATAGGAAGGGGGTTGAAGGGATGGGTGACAGGATTAAAAAGTATTACAAATTAGTAGTTACAAAATGTAGTGGAGATTAGAGAATAGGGAATACATAGGGTGTGGCAGAAGTAAAGCCCCCGTTTTATTAAGTTATTTATTTTTTTAAAAGATTTATTTTTATTGTTTTTGACAGAGAGATATAGAGACAGAGACAGAGAGAAGGGGAAGGACCCAGAATAGTCTCCGTAGTTGGACATCATTGGTTTTTCCACATAGTTTCATTCCACAGGAGGGCGGGGCTGCACAGGGCAGGAACTGGGCCGGGGTCTCGCCCGGTAAGAACTGAACTGGGGGCACTCCCCAGTTCAGCATATGGGTCCGCACAGGCCGGGGCCGGGATTCGATCCTTGGTCCCCGGGGCTGCAAAGTGAGCCCCTAGGACCCACTGAGCCATCCTGGCTTCCCCTTATTAAGTTATTTTACATTACTTAATTTAAATATATTATTTACAATAGGGTGTTACTTCTGCTGGACCCTGTAGTGGATAATATTACAGTAAATATGAATGGTGTCATATGGATTCTACCAGACTGGACAAGTCATCACTTCATAAATTATATAAATGTATAATGACTGGTATATTTATTGTTCATCTGAAATACAATATTGTATGTCACTTGTAATTGTAATATTATATATAAATAGGGAAATACAGACCACAATTGCAGAATTTCAAGAAAATAAAAGTTTTCACTGTTAATTATTTGAACATAATCTGTATTTTAAAAAATTTTAGGTTCTTAAGGATGCAGGATTGAAAAAAGAAGATATTGCATTGTGGGAAGTAAATGAAGCCTTTAGTCTGGTTGTACTAGCAAACATTAAAATGCTGCAGATTGATCCCCAAAAAGTGAATATCAATGGAGGAGCTGTTTCTCTGGGACATCCAATTGGGTAGGTAAAATCATAAAGAAAAATCTCTAGGTTAATGGCTGTCTTGTATTTCTATATAAACTTAAAATGCTTCATGACAAGTCCTATTCCTTCCCACCATCCTTCATAAGGCAAACATCATTCGTGACAGGATCCAACACTGAACACATAGATCTCTCAAACCTATTGTTTAAAAACTAGTATGGTTTTATGCTAAAGATTTAAGATTAAAGTTTATGCTTGGGCTTTTGAAAAGCTGTAACCAGATTTAAGACTTCTGGTCATGATGGTGGTCTAGGTAAACACTGCTTGACTCCTCTTATGACCACATCAAAATTATAACTATAGAACCGCCATCACTGAGAATCACCTGCTAGCTGAACAGAAGTCCTACCTAAAGAAGCCATGTCAAGACTGGTAGGAGTGGCAGAGACAATGGAATAGGCAATTCTACACCCACGTGTGGCAGTTAAAAATTGGGAGTGATATCTCAGTTGTGGAGGTCTCCCCTGAGGGGTGAGGGGTCCCAGTCCTACACCACGCTCCCCAGCTGAGGGTTCCAGTGCTGGGAAGATAAGTTCATCAATGGAGGAATGGTGGCACATATATATTATACAATGGAATATTACTCAGCCATAAAAAAGGAATGAAAGCTTGCCATCTGCAACACAGATGGACCTAGATTGTGCTTAGTGGAGAAAACCAGAGAAAGACAATTACCATATGATCTTATTCATATGTGGAATCTAAAGAATAAAGGAAGAAACAACAGAAAAATACTCATAGATACAGAGAACATTTTAATGGTTGTCTATAGACTGTAGGGGAGTTGGGAGTGGGTGAAAGGGGGAATACAGAATGATATTAAAATATCTGATGTCCAGTGGCTACTGGATTTATTGGGGTGATCACTTCATAAGTTATATAAATGTCTAATAACTGTTGTATATCTGAAAGTAATAATTTTGTATGTCAACTGTAATTGAAAAATAAAAATTAAAAAACAGTTCATTAAAAAAAGCTCTAGGGGAAGCCGGGATGGCTCAGTGGGTTAGGGGCTCACTTTGCAGCCCCGGGGACCAAGGATCGAATCCCGGCCCCGGCCGTGTGGACCCATATGCTGAACTGGGGAGTGTCCCCAGTTCAGTTCTCACTGGGGCGAGACCCCGGCCCAGTTCCTGCCCTGTGCAGCCCCACTCCCACCTGTGGAATGAAATCATGTGAAAAAACGAATGATGTGCAACTATGGAGACTGTTCTGGGCCCTCCCCCTTCTGTCTCTGTATCTCTCTCTCTCTCTCTCTCTCTCTGTCAAAAACAATAAAAATAAATCTTTAAAGAAAAAGAGCTCTAGCCATTTTTGAAATAAGTCTCTTAAGTTTAATTAAATTCAGCTACAAGTAATGGCTAATAAGCTTTTCAAGAAATTAATTTGGAATAGAAACATGTTTTGGTTACTGATAAGTTTTAAAATTTATTAAAGAATCAAAATGCTTTCTTAATCCTAGGATGTCTGGAGCCAGGATTGCCGTTCATTTGGTTCATGCCTTGAAGCAAGGAGAATATGGTCTTGCCAGTATTTGCAATGGAGGAGGAGGTGCTTCTGCCATGCTGATCCAGAAGCTGTAAGACAACCTCTGTTGTCTAAGGCGACAACCCAATATGGCCAGAAAGGCCTGCTGTAATTAGTGTGACTGTCTTGGGTCACTTTGTAATCAAAATAATCTTTCTTTTTTAATATTTTCTATTTAAAATTTTTTAAAATAAGATCAGTCCCAAAATGTTTTGAAATTATAAATAAATTTTTTTCCTCATTTAAATTTTTTATCTTTAGAAGTCTACCATTTTTATGTTATAAAGGTATATTTTAAATATCTGTGTACAAACTTGTGAGTTACAAGGAGCTAAGAGCTTCCATTTTAGAGAATAATTTATATTTTTGAGGACTGTTAAACACTAAGGCTAATTTAGATTTAGCAAACTTTAATATGAGAATGGCTCTAGTGGGCCAGGTAGCAATGCTTCATAGCATTAGTCAAGAATGCAGATAGCATGTGCTGTGTAGTTACAAAAGGAGAAACCCATGTGCTCAGGTCTAGAGCAGGTAAAATTTCTCCTAAGATCAGCCTTCAGGATTTGGGTTAGGATGGGTTCACACTGAGAAAATCCTATGGTTTGAGCTCTGAATTACTATAGCAGCAGAGAAAATACAAAAGAGGGTAGAAACTGCTCAACTGAATGGATAGAGGAAGGGCTGTCTGGAAAGTATCCAGCCATGTAGTATGAAAAATAGAGGCATTTATGGCTGGATTTTTCCATACAGTTCT
>PVKE010004094.1:0-32183 GCA_004027555.1 Craseonycteris thonglongyai
TTGAAGATTATTATCTGAACATGGACAAGTCACGTTGCATTTCTCCTGTGACACAGTATATTTCTATTATTGGATTGTTTAATTCTAGGCAATTTTCTATGTTAATTTAAATTTTGTATTCCATTATTTGTAAAAATTTGATTAAAGTGAGGTATTATAGATGCATAGTAAAGTATATGTATATATGATAGAAAGACAGAGCTTGCTACCTTTAACAAGGTAGAAAGGTAGAAAGTTTATCTTAACTATATATCATTTATTTTAATATCTGCTACTTTACTATGCATCTATAATACTTCACTTTAATAGAAATATACAAATATATATATATATATATATATATATATATATATATATATATATATATTATGTTGTTGTTGTTGTTGGGTTTTAAGTCTGAACACAGATGTTCTTTTTATCATGGCTGAATTTTAGGTTGTTTATATTATTTAATAATTCCTATCAGGGATTTTTGAAATTAAGTATGCTAGTGGAGGAAAAAAAGAATTTCTTGAGAAAGCTGGAGGCCAGAGCCATTTGGGCACCAGCTGTGATTTCTCCCTCTAGAACAATGGTGTCCAAACTTTTGGCTTTTCCTAAAATGTCAATTAAAGTTCCATACGTAAAAGGTTAGAATCATACCGCAAACTGACTTTTTAAAGACTATCTAGATCCAGTCTTTCTCAGACAGTGTGTTGCATGCAGCTGCTTTATGCTATTAGGGGCTTTGGTTACATCCCTTTTGGCACAAGGGAAAACTGATTTCCATTATGGTTTTATAGCATGAATACTAAATTGGGAATGCAATCTGTGTAGAGTATGTGTGTTTATATGCACATGTGTAAGTGTATCTTGGTTTCTGTTTTATTTTGGTAGGTGGACATTCTTTTTCCATATTCAACTTCTTTGAAAAGCAACATATATCGAGTATGAATTATGTCAACTTGCTCTGGCTGATCTTTGTCATTAACAACCAAAATAACTATCAAAGACATTAATAAAAATCTTAAAAGGACTAAAGATAGAACTTTATAACATACTACTTAAGGCAGCTCTAAAAACCTCCTAGCCTCAGTGTGAAACAATCTGTTACTTAACATTCATGGGACATAACTTTTTAAATAGTTATAAAACAAAGTAACTCTATTATAATTCACACAAACCCCTCCAATTTGCCATAAAATATAATGATGAATACCCTGATAATATTAGTAAAAATTATATAGGTTAGTCAGTTGAAAATATGGTAAGGTATGCTAATATAATTCTGGCTAGTTGGTCAGATACTACCATTGTAAACTGTTAAATCTCCAAGCAACCTTTGATGATTTCAGTGAGTGTCTTAATGAACAATGAAGTAATCATACATGGAAATGATCACACTTAATTAGTAAATGACAATTTCTGCAAACTACAGTGTAGTCCTCTAGTGGATTAAATGGTTCAAAGTGGAACTAATTTTCTCAGGTAATTTAAAAGTGTAAGGTCTGTTATGCATAAAACTGAACAGTGTAGCTTCCTTCTAAGCAAGAGTAGAATGATGACCTTTAGCCTTAAATACCAGCCATTATCCCCTTGAAACACAAACTAAGTGAAATTCTATGTGAGCAGAAAATACTATTTATTTTTCAACTTTGAACATTTGTGAGTGTAATATCCAGTATTGGATTCACTTAAGTTGTAAACTTTGATTCCAAATCTGACACATTTGGTAGCTATAATTGCACATATCCCAGCCGTCCTTTGAATTTCATCAGTGACTCATCTAGGGAGCTATCTTTACCCAGAGTGTATAATTATTCAAACTTACGATTCAAACAGTTGACTATACTTCAGATTTCTCATGTTCTGTTTTCTTTACATGTACTTACATTATCCACAAAGTCAAGAAAAGATGATATAGCCAAGAAATGTTTGTGAGCAATAGTGTTTGAAAATATTGGTGTCTCTAATATTGCTCTTTTTGACCAGTACATGTCTATTTTAGGATTTTATACTTGCAACATTATGATACATAACAAAAGGTACACTTTTATTTCATGACTTGTTACTGGAAACAATTCATCATCTTTTTTTTTGAATTCTGGTCCTTTATCTTTTGACTTGCTTTCTATGGTAATCGTTTCAAAAAAATTCGTCACTTAGCACCTGTTTCAAAACACAAAGAGGCATAGGATTTGCACCTAGTCTTCACAAAATAAAGCGTTTATACCACCAATTTGCGTAAATAGTTTTAAACTTGGAATATTTCCTTTTTTTTCCCAATTCCATTCTTCATCTCCTGAATCACAGTCATTGCTACTTGAAATAGATTTAGGTCTTGATCTTTTATGAATGCTATGTTGTATAGGGCTACCTTCACTTGAATTTGAATTTTCTGTTGAATAATCAGCTGTAAAAATTTGTTGAATATAGTCTTGCTTTTTTCACTTGAATACCTATTTCAGCTTTCAGTGCCACGCTTGGACAAATTCAAAACATATTTTAAAGGGATTATTTCTACATTTCACTGTACCATTGTATATATATTATATATATATATATATAATTATTCCTTGATAATTTTTTTGCATTATAACTGCACTCAAAGCAAAAATTAAATCTGCATGCATCTCAGAAATGTCCATGTTTACAATGGTTTAATAAACATGACATATCCAAGACATCTTTGTATGTCAAGGAGTAAAGGAGAAATATAAATCCTTGAAGAAAAATTCTCAACAAGCTCCATAGAACCATGGGAAGGTGCTATGACTGTTAAATTAACAGTTGTTAAGTGGAGTACAGAGTGCTGTGTAATGATCTGTGGTTGAAAAACAGACCACAAGAGAACTTGGAATTAAGTTTAGTGTTCATAAGCATGCACACAGAATGCTGTGAGAGGCCAGATGGCAAGGTGAAAGCAGAGTGCCAACAGCGAGAGAGGCAGGAAGTGGGACACATGCTTGCATTAGTAAATGAGATTGTAAGTGGAGTGCTTGGGGTTCCCAGGCTAGGGCCAGATTGGTCAATTCAAACCAAAAGACAGGAATTTGGTAGGTTCTTATCTAAGGGATACATAAGGAGTGCAGGCACTGGGAGGCAGGGGACACTGTTGATCACAACTGCAGTTCAGGACTCCTATCAGTTCATTCATTACTTTGTGGGCTACTATCTAGGGCATGTGCTTGCATGCGAGAGCTAGTGTCCTTTTAAAGATCCTGTAGGCCACCTGGGCACACAAAATGGACACTGAGAAAGCAAAACCATAGAATAGCTTAACTAAACTCTCATCAAAGGACATTTACAAAATGGAAGCAGAACTTTATTATTTGTCCACCATTACATGGAAGATTCTACTCTAACATCATAGTTCAGTAAATGTCTTTGAACTTGAACCAGCTATTATGTGGAGTAAGCAGACTAAGGCCTACCACATTCACAAGGTAAAAATAACCTTAATATTGTAAAAGATTGACAAATTAAAAATAATCTTTTGTGGCATGTGAGAACTACAAAATTGAAATTTAATTGTTCATAAATAAAAAGAAATTGTTGGAATACAACTGCACTTAACTATGTATCTGTGGGTTGTGACTGCTTTTATGTTATAATTGCAGAATTCAGTGTATATGCAGAGACTTTGGCTTGCAAAGACTGGCTTACATTTGGCATTTTATAAAAAAATTTCTGTATCAGCACTAATTTTTATGGATGAAAGTATTAGAAAGGAAGAGTCATAAGCTTATAAGCAACTCATAAAAACCAGCTAACATTGCTCTATCTACTGTGAAGACATGATATAAGCAGACCTAATATTTGGTTTCTATATTTCAAAAACATGAAGTGTACATGAAAAGCTAACCTAGAAATATTAAGAAAATAAAGCTAAGCAAAACAAAATAATTAATTGAATTCTACAAACATTTGCACACCAAGAATTCTGAATATGGAAACAAAAATTTTATTTTTGATGGTTTGAAAATTCTAGATTGAAACTAAAATGGGACATGATTTGCATAAACATAGATCAGAAAAAGATTAGAAAAACACTACTTGTGATATATTGACTGATACAGTCTACAAGAGAGAGAAATTTAATTAGCTTATAAAGGATGACTATTTCAGTGTTACCTTAATGTAGCATTCTTTGTTAACCTTTTCTGATCAACTCACCTTATCTCATGCTTCCAACCTCCCCCTTCTGGAGCCAAGAATAACTGCCTCATGTTTATTTCCATAGTATCTTCTGTGAGCTTCTCTTTTTTTGTTTAAGATTTATTTTATTGATTTTTGACAGAGAGAAACAGAGACAGAGAGAGACAGAGAGAAGGGGGAGGGCCCAGAGCAGTCTCCATAGTTGACATTAGTTTTCCATATAGTTTCAATCCACAGGTTGGACACAGGGCTGTGCAGGGCAGGAACTGGGCTGGGAGCCTCCCACATAGGTCCCAGCAAGAACTGAACGGGGGGCTCACCCCTGTTCAGCATGTGGGCCCGCATGGGCCAGGGCCGGGATTCGATCCTTGGTCCTCGGTGCTTCAAAGCGAGCGCTTTACCCGCTGAGCCATCCCAGCTTTCCCGAGCTTCTCTTTTAACCCCTATCTATATGTCCTCTTGGTTTGGGGGAGGAGGGAGAAGGCATCAAATATATGGTGACGGAAAGAGAACTTTCTCTAGGTGGTGAGTACATACTGCAATATATAGATGATGTAATGTAGAACTGTAAACCTGGAACCTATGTACAGGTCATTTTTACCCACCAATGCCACTGCAGTAAATTTAACAATAAAAAAAAAAGAAAAAAATATTATAGATTTGTAATAGGTAGCCATTACTGATGCCATTACTGATGTTCTTCTGTTAAAAAAAAAAATAGTATTGCCCGTCCACCACATCAGGACACAGTTAGGGGCTCCAGGTATGAGTAGAAAGAGGGCCCTTACCAGAAAATGTGACCCTGCTGGTCCCCTGCTTGTGGCCATCTAGCGTGCTGGACTGAGAAGTAAATGTCTGTTATTTATAAGCTAGAAAAAAATTTCAGTGGCTTCATCTACCAGGGTCATTTCTCCCTCAGATTTTACGTCCTTCACTGTGGCTTTGTTCTTTCTGTGTCTTATTATTCAAGGACCCAGACTGAAGGAGCAGCCTATATCTGGAGCATACTGGTTTTGTGGCAGACAGTAGAATAAGCAGTGTCAAGAACATACAGTGGTTTTTATTTATTTTTATTTTTTTACCAAGAGAGAGAGAGAGAGATACAGAGACAGAGACAGAGAGAGAGCTGAACTGGGGGAGCTCCCAGCCCAGCACATGGTTCCACATGGGCCGGGGCCGGGATTCGATCCTCAGTCCCCGGCGCTGCAAAGTGAGCCCTTAACACACTGAGCCATCCCAGCTTCCCCTACAGTGGTTTTTAAAACTTCTGGTTGAATGTAGTATGTCACATCTTCCTACATTTTGTTGGCCAGAGAGATTCTGTGGCCAACCCTGATGTCAATGACAGAAGGTGGGTACAGTTAGAGTTATCACGTAGAGAGAAGTTCTGAAGAGATGCCTCATAGATGTGTGCAGTAGATATTTTGGGAAAAAACAAACAAACAGTTTACCACAGAATTCTCTATGGTCAAGAGCCTTGGCTTACTTATGGTTTTATTTCCAGAACCAAGAAATGCCTAGAATATAATAAAGTATTTATACTTTTTTTGTTTCTTGATGGATATATGAATGAATGAGTGATTAAATGAGTAATTTTGCAATAATACTAAATACATCTGCCATTGAACACCAAGCTGAAGTAGTTAGTATTTAATGAGACATAATTGAAACTATTGGATCCAAAATATTATTGAAATAAAGGATTAGTAGGAAATACTAGTAAAAATATGGAACAAAATGTGGCTGGAGGACCATCCACCTTGAGGACCCCTGGAAAAATTGTTAAATGTGTAGATGCTTGAGTAAGATTTCCTAAGTCAGACTTTACAGAAGGAACTAGATAATTGCTTTTTTATTAATGGACATCTTTCATGATTTTAAAGTCTATAAGGTTTGAGAATTTCTCACTGGCACATATGAGAAGGACAAAGAACTATTACCTAAACTTTCAGTTGAGAAAATCTGTGGAGAGGCAATTTCTGGAGAAAAGCACAGAAAAGAATTAGAAAGATAAAGCTGTTGATGTGACAGAATTATCTATTAATCCTGCCTTTAGATATGATATTCCCCCTCTGCCTTCTGCTGATGTTTCTCTTTCTCTCCTTCTAAAACTATAAGACTTTTCTGAGGTGAAGTTACCAATTACCTAGAGATCAATATCCTTCTGACTTCTATTTGCAAACTCTAACCTATTGCCAGATTGTCACCTGGAGGAATGGGATAGAGTGATGATAATATCAAGAGGTTAGAATACGAGGTAGAATGGGATAATAGGTATGAGAGCTACACCAGAAGTTAGAGAACAGAATATTAGAAAGAATTGGCAGGACATCCTAATTGAGTTCTCACATTTCTTCTTACATGTGCAATAAATTATTACTTTGATTTTCCCAGAGAAGTAGATACATTTAAAATACATTAAGCTATCAAAAAAATATTTTTAAACATATTCTAGTTTAGTCTCCTTACATAACTCAAGTTCCACATAAATCCCCAAGTTACTTTAGACATTTTCTCTTCCCTGCTTCTGTGTATATATATACATTTATTAAATGTTTTATGTGCAAATATGTATTATGTACCCATGTAAAATACTACTCATGATAATTCATTGCTTTTCAGTATCTTGCTTTATTTAGTTAATGTATTTTTAAACTCTAGAAACCATTTCTAATGTCATCTATGGAACCTCCCCCTGTGATTGTTACTGATGTGTTATCTATATTATTACATATTATGAATATTTAACCCCTTGACTTATGAATTAACTGAAATTCTAAGTGAGCACAAAATTCTGTTTATTTTTTCAGCTAAACATTGGTAGGTGCAAAATCCAGTATTAGATTCACATAGCTTGTAAACTGTGATTCCAAATATGGCACTTTTGGTAGCCATAAATTGCACATATCTCAGCTGTTCTTTGAATTTGATCAGTGACTCATCTAGGAAGACATCTTCATCCAGAGTGTATAATTGTTCAAGCTTATTCCAATAGTTGACTATACTCCACACTTTTCATATTCTGTCTTCTTTATATCCAATTTTGTTATCCACAAAATGAAGAAAACGTGGTATAGCCAAGACATGTTTGTGAGGAGGCATATATTTTTAAAATATCTAATATTGCTCTTTTTGACTAGTACGTATCTATTTTAGATTTTTATACTTGCAACATTATGATACATAATGAAAGGTATTCTTTCATTTCATCACTTGTTACTTGAAACCACCCCCTCATCCTTTTTGAGTTCTGGTCCTTTATCTTTTGACTTGCATATCTTTTTGTTTCTATGGTCATCATTTCAAAAAAATCATCACTTATTACTTGTTTCAAAACACAAAGAGGCATAAGATTTGCTCCTAGTCTTTGCAAAACTAAGGCATTTATACCAGCAATTTTAGTAAATGTTTTTTTTTGTTTTTTTTTAAGAGTTTGTTTTTGAAAGGGACAGAAAGAGACAGAGAGAGACAGAGATAAGGGGGAGGGCCCAGCAATCAGTTTTTGCTGTGGTTTCATTCCACACAGGTGGGTGGGGGCTGTGCAGGGCAGGAACTGGGCTGGAGCCTCCCACATGGGAGGCACTCCCCCTCAAGCCAGGTGCCAAATTGAGGGGCAAGAACCAAACTGGGGGCCTCCCACATGGAAAACACACTGTAGTTCAACATATGGGTCTGCATGGGCTGGGGCTGAGATTCGGTCCTTGGTCCCTGGGGCTGCAAAGCAAGCACTTAACCTGCTGAGCCATCCCATATACTGGTAGTTTAGTATATGGAAAATATTTGAAATATTTTCTTTCACTTTCCAGTTCCATTCTTCATCTCCTGAATCACAATCATCACTGTTTGATATAGATAAAGGCCTTGTTCCTTTACTAATGTTATGTTGGATAGGGCTACCTTCGCTAGAATTTGCATCTTCTGTTGAATAGTCGGTTGTATGAATTTGTCACATATCAGTCTCTCTGTTTTCAAATTCTCCATTTGGCTTTCAGTTTCATTTTCATACAAATTCAAATCAGACATTTTAAAAAGATTATTTCTACAGTTCACACTTTAACACTGAGTGTATTTATAATTGTTTCTTGGTATTATTTGCAATATAGCTGCACACAAAGCAAATTAAATCTGCGTGTCTCAGAGATGTCAATATTTACAATGGCTTAAGAAGCACATGACATATCCTAGATGTCTTTGTATGTTAAGGAGTTAATTATTCAGTTTTTAAAATCAATCTAATTATAACACATTGATTAAGGGTACACTGGCATCAAACTACTTGTGTTTGAATTTTAGTTCTCCAAATTAACCACAACAAACCTCAATTTATTAATTCAAAAAATAGGTAAAAAAATACTATCTAACTAATAATTATGAGGGCTGACTAAAAAAAATGTTTAAGGAACAACACTTGATAGAGTAAGCATTCAATTAGTACTATTATTATTAGACATTGATATGATTATTTTATAAATTGTATGGCAACATCTATTTATATATATATGATATGATTATTTTATAAATTGTATGGCAGTATTTATTTATATATTTGTGCAATATATAAATTTATTATTTATATAAATAAATTTATAAATTTATTATTTATAAATATATAACTTTATTATTTCATTAGTATCAATACTTTTAATATTACCATATTTATGAATCTGACAGTTTTAATATTTTGATACATTGATTTTATTCAACCATTAATTTTATACAGAAAACACATGTGGGAGGTAAGCCTGAGTCTCTATTCTTACAAGGTTTTTTATTTTCCGGTTTTTAAAGTTTGGTTTGATATAGAATTCTAAATTCCAAATCGTTTGTCTTTCCAGCAGCATGGTGTTTGAATTTCTACGGGTTTACTCAACACCAAATGCCTGATAAAACAAGGCCTTATGCATTAAGATTATTTTTGAACTTTCCTAAAACATTTTCAACATAATTCAGTTTTGATACTGAGAAACTTTAAACTACTCATTTTTATTTTTTGTAGGCAAATTTTGAAAAGCATTTTTTAGTTTCCCCTTTTCTTTTTTTTTTTGTTGTGGCAGTTCAGAAATTTTACCATGATGCTTGTCTTGTGGGCCATTTTTCATTCTTCTTGGTACTTGCCAGTCCCTTTAATTGTACAGAATTCTCTGTTTCTTCAGCTCTGGGAAATTTTCTTCTAAGAGTCCAGATTTAATTTAAGAGACCCAGTTCTAATGTAATTACTAAGGTGACTCTCTCTCTCTCTCTCTCTCTCTCTTTCTTTCTAACCATCCATCTATCCATCCATTTTTCCCTTGCTATATATAGAAATGTGGGGCAGGAAAGGGGACAACACATGTCATCACATGGCATTCTGGTTTAAACTCCTATTCTTTCACTTTTATGTATTACCTACAGCTATTTGTCAGTATTTTTTTATTTATTGAATATTGGTGAAGATGAACATCTAACATAATTGAATAACACATAATCCTTTATTATAATTTTATTTCCTCAGTTATGTGAAATAAAACTTCTATGTGTTACATCAAACACTGAAACACATAGCAACTTTTTAAAAATGTATTCATAATATATTCTAAGCTAAGCCTTACTGTTCTTAATCCCATCAATACCATATTGTTTGAATTACTATGGCCATATTCAACACTAAATGTTTAATAAAACAAGCCCTCGTTTATAAGAATTATTTTTAACTTTCTCCCAAGTATTTTATTTTGTATGCTCTTTATGACCAAATTGTCCAAAAATAATTTTCAAAATTCATAAAAACTTGATCTCATTCACATATAAATGTGTCAAAAATTTAAAAGTTCATTTGTGAGGGTACACACAGTGTGAAAATTGATACAAAGGATGTTTTTAAATAGACTTTAACTTTTGAACAGTTTTTGGTTTATAGAAATATTGAACAAAAAGAAATTTACCATATGCCACCTCACTTTTACTTCAATTTTTACAATTAATATATTACTTTTGCTAAGATTGATAAGCCAATCTTGAAACATTGTCAACTAAGATGTATTTTTACATTAGAGTGTACTCTGTGTTGAACACTTTGTTGGTTTTGGCAAATGTCTGACATTTGTTCACTATACAGAAATGTTAGGGCTATCCAGAAAAAACCCAGCCATTGTCAATATAACAAGAATGATTACATGGCTGGATACTTTCTAGACAGCCATTGTAGGTAGAATACTTTTACTACTCCAAACTCCACTGTGATCTCCCTATTCATATCTCTCTTTCCTTTCTAATGCTTGGTAACTAATGGTATTTTCACTGTCTCCATAGTTTTACCTTTTCCAGAATGTTATGTAGTTGGAATCGTACAGGATGCATATTTTTCGTATTTGCCATCTCTCCCTTAGCAATGTGCATTTGGGACTCTTCCATGTCTTTTGGTAGCTTGATAGCTATTTGTTTTTAAGTCCTGAAAGAGATTCATTGTATGGATGTACCACAGTTTATATACTCACCTATATAAAGACGTCTTAGTTGTTTCCAGTTTTTGACAGTTATGAATAAAGCTGTTATAATCCATGTGCATATTTTTGTATGGCCATATTTCAACTAATTTGGGAAAATACCAAGGACTATTGTTGCTAGATCGTAGGGTAAGACTATGATAAAATTTGTAAAAATCTATTATCATTGATTTCCAAAGTGACTATATTGATTTATACTTACAAGCAATGCAATACCTTTTTTGCTGCTTCATATCCTTGCTAATATTTGGTACCACTGGTGTTTTAAATTTTAGCATTCCCAGTACGCACGTAATGATATCACATTGTTGTTCTAATTTACTATTTTTTAGTGACACGTGATGTTGAGAATCTTTTCACGTCCTTCTTTGCCAAATGTACATTTTCTTTGGGGGGTTGTCTGTTCAGAACTTTTGCCCAGTTTTTATTGGATCATTTATTTTATTGTTTAGTTTTAAGGTTTCTTTGTACATTTTGGATACCAGTCTTTTATCAACAGATATTTTGCAAATATTTTCTCCCAGTATGTGGCTTGTCTTTTCATTTTCTTAAAAATGTATTTTAGAAATTATAAGTTTTTAAATTTAATGATTCCAATTTATCTTTCTTTTTTCTTATATGGTTTATGCTTTTGGTATTATATCCAAGCAGTTATAGTCAAACTCAAGGTCACCTTGATTTTCTCCTATGTTATCTTCTAGAAGTCTTTTAGTGTTGTGTTTTATGTTTAGGTCTATGATTCATTTTGAGATATTTTTTGAGAAATGTATGATGTCTGCATTTAGATTAATTTTTCTAGGGATATGGATGTTTAGCTGTTCTCCCTGCTTATTGAATAGACTACCCTTTCATTATTGAATTGTTTTTGCTCCTCTGTCAAAGATCAGAAAGGGAACATTTAAGAATTAATTATAGAAAATAAAGAAATAATTTTTTTGTATATAAGCTGATAATTTTATTCCTATTTATGTTCTAAAAGGCAATACAATCATAACTTTGTATTCTTCTGACAGAAATGATTTGCATATATACTAGATAAACAAACCATAATTTAACAGGTACTTCATAGTCTGGGTCAGAATCAATAGTGAATAATATGTCAAACAAAAGTACATCCCATGCAGATCTGAGCTCAAAAATCACATCTTCAGAAAGGTCTTTTCTAACTATGCTACCTTAAGTAGTCTCCTCCATAAGAACCACTTTATCAAATGGTATATCCATTTTTTTCTTTATAGTACTTATAACTTTAATTGACAAATAATAAATGTAAAAGAAACAGAATCCCCATTTTCTCAGCCTCTTTACACTTAAGTAGGTCCTATAATTCGTGATTAGAAGTAAGATACCACTTCCAGGTATGGACATGGGAAAGTCTATATGAGACTTTCCACTTGCATTATAGCCTGCTGCAACATGTGAGAAAACCAATTTGAAAATGAAGGAGTAATGTTGAGATCTAAGCAGCCTAGATGTGCCACATGAGAGGCTGACATGACAGTATTATATAGATGGATGCCTGAGTCCACAGCCATGGGGCAGTGAGAAATAAACATTTAGGCATGTGCATGAGATTTTGGTGCTGTTAGTACAATAAAACCTATGTCTTAATACAGTATATACATATTTTTAGTGAATAGGTATAGGAATGAAGATGTGTTTTCTCCAATGAGAACAATCTTAATGCAGCAGAATAATTTCATCACTTTAAAATAAAATTATTTCAAGGTAAACCTAATTGAATCTAGTAAAAGGTTATCAATTACTTATGCCCAAATTCCCAGGCCGAAAAATCAACATAGCAATCATAGGGCAGGGAGCAAACATCATGACCACTAAGATCAATTCTTCTTTTCTATTTATATGGTTAATCTTTTCAAGTTCAAATTTTGGTCTTCTTTCTTATCTTTTTCCTATTTCATTTTCACCTTCATTTGTGGCCTTCTGTTCTCTGCTCTGTTCTGTGGGACATTGGAAATTTACAAAGTACATTTCTCCCATGTCTTTCCAGCTGGCTTTCTAATAGGTTCTTCCACTAGGAAGTATTGTTGGTAGATCAGAGGGTGGGAGGAATAGAGGAGATACCTGATTCTGGCATAGCAGTTATTGGCAGCTGCTAGTGGGAGCAGTGCGGGATTCTGGGACCTGAGTAGTTGTTTGATTGTTTCAATGTTGATAGCTTTGTTAGTATGTCCAGAAGTACTACTGTAGCCATTTCTAGCATGTGGTAGCTGGTGCAGGCTGGTGACCTCCAGCCAGAAGCATTAACAATTTAGATATCTTGGTATTATCTCTTCTCCCTTTCATTCCTTCAATCCCTGAGATCTTTCTTCTGATCATTCAGCCTCCTGTTACTGTGTAACAATTCAGCTTATTTCAACATCACAGATTGATTCCTATTTCCTTGACTGGACTGTGGCAAATGTAGTGACAACGTACTTGCTATATTAAAAAGGCAATGATGAGGGAATTAGTAATTTGTCTAAAACACTTTTTGCCACACAAATGAGCGAATGTAACATAATGCATAGCAAATGGACATATTTTTTATAAGCACAGATTGCTATAGTGATCTGAGTTCCCTTGAATAAACATTGAAAGTTGAAGTAGGCATTTAGGTGACCTAAAATAGCTTTCTAAAGTTTTATTCTCTAAAATCCATGCACTTTACTCCATTGGACATATCTTGGAATTTTACAAACATTTTTAACAATATCTTTTATCTCTTTGTTCATCCCAAAGTAAACTACTTTGGAACAACAATTTTATATGGGGGTGTTAGGATGACTCTTAAAAGCACAATGACCAAAACCAAGATTAATAATTGACAGCTTTACCACAGAGGAAAAAGTAATATTCAAAAAAAGAAATAGAAATTCTTAAAATTATAATCGTATAGAATAAGATGTGTAGAGACATTCATTTATAGCTTGTAAAATGTCCCTATCTAAAATAATCAGTTGTCTATGATAGTTAGTCATTAATAAAGTATATATTTATTATAGCTTTTAAATATTAAAATATTAGGAGTATACAACTATGTAGAAAAATTACATAACAAATATAACATGTTTTAAATAAGTGGGGAAAGTAGATAAAAGGCTTTGAGAGGAAGTTGGGATCACTCAGCAGGTTAGGTGCTCGCTTTGCAACCCCAGGGGTGGAGGATCAAATCCCGGCTCCAGACTGTGTGGACCCATATGCTGAACTGGGGTTTGCCTCCCATATGTGAGGCCTCCAGTTTGGTTCTCACCACATGGTTCGACCCCTGGCATGAGGGGGCATGCCCCCTATGTGGCAGGTCCCCAGCCCAGTTCTTGCCCTACGTGGCTACCACCCACCTGTGTGGAATAATATCCTGTCGAAAACTAATGACTTAAAACTATGGAGACTGCTCTGGAGGCTCCCCCTTCTCTTTCTCTCTGTCGCTGTTTCTCTCTATCTCTTTCAAAAAAAACAAAACAAATCAATAAATCTTTTAAAAAAAGGCTTTGATACGTAAATTAGATTTTCAATATATACAGTGTTCAAGAGCGATTTCAATTTATATTGATTTTCTCGGCATAATTTATTTTATGCTGTGTTCTCTCACACTTACAATTGTTTTGATTTATATAATATGCCATGTTTATCCCATCTATTGGTAATATGTTTGTCATAATATTATAAATTATGAACTTTATTATATATTTAATAAAGGTCCAAAGGATGAATGCATTGTTAAACCAAGATCAAGCTAATAGTCAATGAAATCTTGAGACAATGTTTTATTTAAAATGCTTTCAGCTTCAAGGTACAGAAAATCTAACTCAAATTACTTTGAACAATATTAACGTATATTTAATCACATAACAGGAAGGTTACAGCTATCATAGGATTCAAGGTCTGATGATATAGTGGCCTAATGGTATCATAATTTATGCATTTTTTTCATAGTTCCACTTGTTTATCTTTTGAAAGTCATGGTAGATTTAAAATAATTGCTGGAAGCAATAGCAACTTTATTCAGCAGGAAAGGAATACACTGTTGACTAGATTTTTAAAATGGAAAACTTTTGTGGGAAGTCAATGGTAAACACTTAATTGGCTTGTGTTGTACTCATTTCTTACACTGTGAGAATACTATGTGCTGAATGTTTTAGGCTGGGGTTTCTGGGGCAAAAGGGGCAAGGAGGATGAAATTTTCATTAGTCACACTATTCACAATGTCTACTTTGTAGGGCAGGTGTGATGTAGATGAGTAGTTGGGAAAGCAATGAATGTCTATGGAGTTCAATGACAATAACTTCAGTTGTCTTCTTACTCATATATATACTTTCAGAAATGCTCATTCCAATCTCCCCAAGAAACAACCACATCTCATGTCCAGGATTTCGGTGTATAATAATATACATTCCTCTTCATCAGATGCAGGTATTTTTCTTCATAGCCTGGTATATACATATAGTGTACCCAACCCCGATGCATGTACATAAATATAGAGTGATTAAAACCAAACTACAATAAAAAATCTAGTTCATAAAACTGAACAGAAAAGACCATCTATTTTCATTTGATCACGTATCAATCACAGGAGAAAGTATAAAACCTCTTTGTGCTGGTTGTAGACTTACATTTAGGAAGAGTCCCCATGTTCATTATTACCTGTGGCTTCATCTGAGATCAATATTCCAGTGTTATAATAAATTTTAAGCATTAAATTATGTTACAGTAAAAACTGTCTTCTGCAGATGAACTAAAAATAAGGTCTAGGTGAAAGTAGGAAAGTATATCACTAAGTTACTTCAGAACTATTAATAATCAGCACCGTGATGTTACTGAAGACAACTGAAATTTAAAATAAATATCTAAAATGGCTGTAACAACATTGCTTTACCTATGCGAATCATTTTATTATCTTTATAAGTTTAAAAATTAACCTATTCTGTTATAGAAATTATAGAGAAGTTATGTTTAATGAAAGTGAATATTGAAAACTGTAATATTGGGAAAGTTTGATTCTATATATATTTTACTTGAAATTGTTTTATGTATAATCTTATCTGCATTGTTTACATTATTAGAAACTGAAGTTCAGCAGCTCATCACTATTTAACTTTCTGTAGCAAACAATATTCAAGAAAATTAAGGTAGACTTTTCTTTAAATATTTTTTTTATAAATTTATCATCAAGGCTCATTTTCTCTAAATATTCCTAGGGCTACAATAATCACTAATACAGAGATTTCAAATCATTTGATCTGCAGTTATACCTGGCAGTTCTGTCTTTTATTTCTCTGGAGTATTTGGAGGACTAACGTTGATTGATATGTGGTAAAAGAGACTGCTGTGAAAACTGCTTCTCTGCAATATGTTACTGATGAAAATGGTACAATTTAAGATTTTTAAATAAAGATGGAATAACTTTAGGATTAGAAGATGCGTGGATTTCAGTGGGGATTGGAATAAGGCTTCTGTTTGGACTGATATCGGTTAATACTTAAGCTAAACTGCAAAAGCTGGTAGCACTTGTTGTCAAAAGAGAAAAATGAGGCTTAAAAATGCCTAGAAAGGTTTTTTTCTTATGGTTGATTGTTACATTATAAATCAATCTTCAAAATTTATATAAATGGCTATCAATAGTTAATTGTGCATTTTTCTTATTTTGATACATATACTTTCACTCTTCCTCTCAATTTTCTTGGTAAATATATTATGGTAAGAACAGAAATAAGAATGCACATTTTTCAATCTTACACTTCCTATGACTTTCAATATTGATTATTTTTATTATAATAGCATTATAGTGAAAAGTATCTCTAAAATGCAAGAGGTTTGAAGTAAGAGTAGGTAAGAAGGTTTTGCAAGAATGATGGAGAGTTCACTTTCCTGGCAGAGAAAACCCTCTGAACTACTCTGGGAATACACATCAAATTTCAGGAGGAGAGCAACATCTGTTTTATCCATCTCTGGATCACTAGTAGCTAGCTAGTACTGTGCCTGGAACAAAATAGATGTTCAGTATATATGCAAATTACATGAGTGGATAAAATGTCACAGATCTTGCTTTCTCTAAGGAAGCGTAGCAGTAGACAAATGTCAAATGAGTTCAGGAGATAAATTTAATTTAAGCCCTGTTTAACCCTAAGACTGTACTCAGTAGCCTGAAAAAGGAGAAGAAACATAGAGGTTTTTGTTTGTTTTGTGGAGAAATCAATTCTTTCCATATTCCAGTAAAAAGCTTATGTATTTTATAAGCTTGTTGAATTTGTTACATAATTATTTTACATTTGGATATAAATAAGTAAAGAAGCATGTACCTTCTGTGCTATAATATCTATCAGTAAAGAAAGACTTCAAATAAAGAAAATTTCCTCACCTATGAAATCAGCACATCATTGTCCAAAAGTAGCATTAGAGTAAGACCGCACACATTAAAATTTAATACTTTCCTGCTTAAAAGTTTGACTTTTCTGTGACCTAAGTGTTTTGTTCTACCTTAAATTTATAATCAGATATAGTTCTTACATACCTCAAATGAGCAGCATCATGCTCAAAACAATAGTGGAAAATACCCAAAACACTCTTGTGGGAAAATTTGGAAAATTATAGTACAATTAAGTGTTGCTTAAACTGGGAAAGCAAAGAGAAAGACCTGTAGGGGGAAGGAGGGAATTTACTACTTCCAGTGATTTTTTTCTTGTTTAAGATTTATGAAAATGTAAAAAATATATGAATTTTTGCTTTTATAATTTTAAATTATGAAAATTTCTTTTAATCCTGTAGGACTTTTGTGTGAAAACAAACATCCAACACATTTTTAGACATAAAACCTAAAAAGGAGTGACCCCAAAAAAGCAGAGTATCAAAGGGACAAATGAGCCGGATTTAAATGACAATTCCCTGACGCCCCATATCATCCAAACACCTGCATAGATTTTTACTGGCATTTAAAGGTATGGGCAAGATATTTCCACGATTCATGTTACTAATACACTGGTTACTGAGTAACTGCTTTTTTACAAATGAATTTGAGGACGGTGATAGTTTTTCAGTAACCATTATGCTTAATCTTTATATCTGTATGTATAATAAAAACAGGCAGAGATGAGTAGCAGTAAGGAGTGGTCTAGAGAGCAATAGAACGAAGTGCTGTGTTATGAGTATGAGGGAAATCAAAATGCTTTTACAGTGTTGACACAACATAACATTTTTATCTAAATATTTGCCAGTAAAACCATGACATTTATAATGTAGATGACAATTAACAGAAAGATACCAATAGATCTGGCTACTGTGGGTATTACTCAAAATTGTAGACAAAAGATGAGTCACTATATCTAAAAAAAAAAAATACTCAGAAATCAAAAAAATGGTCAAATTTATTAGAGATAAATGTGAGCAGAACATAAAATCCCACTAAAAAAATTTTTTCAGATTTTCTCAATATTCCCAGGATCTATACTATCTGAAAGATAATAGAAAATATACCAATAAATAAGTTCAGAAAAAGTGATAACTAAGATTCTCATTTTGGTTTTATTTGGTTTTTCTTAATGTGTGATTGCTATAAAACTATGTACTTAGTGAGTCTTAGTGTATATATATATATATGTATATATATATATATATATATTCCAAAATTCACGCAAGAAGTAATTTTGATAGAAAACACAGGTCTATAATTAAGAATTGTAAATTTTCATTGCTCAACAATGAAAACACATTGTTCTTTTGTGTAGGGCTCCATTTCTAATAACCCTGAACTGTCAGCTGTCACACTGTCTTTTTTTTTCATTGGCAACACTTTACCACACAAATGACGCAAAATTCAAATCTTGTGTGAATTTTGGGACAGCCTTATAAATATAGGTGTGTTTGTTATTACATGTATAAGGAATGAATAATGATAAACATCATTAATAACATAATCTGTTTACTTTGAGTTCTAGATAAACTTCATAAAACACTCAGAATTATATAAAGACAATGACCTTATGACAATTTTTTCATTCTTCTAGTTTAAATATGATTTTTAAATTACTTTGCTACAGTGAAAATTATATAATAATAAAATGATTCACCTTTTAGTTTCATTAAAAATATTTAATTTTTGAAAAACATACCAATGGGTAACAATACAGGATCCAGAATCTTCAAATTAATAGCAATTACTTTATGGAAAATATGAGTAAAGTTCTTACGCTTTAGAAAAAAATGAATTGTATGTATTTGCCATAAATTTACAAAAATAACTGGATTATATGTCTTTCTTATTTAAAATATTCCCACAAATATAATTACCAAATGATATTGTATATATTCTATAATATTCAATGACTCTAATACCATAAATTTATTGCTAACTAAATTTCATGCTTGAAACATCTAGAGGCAATCTCTTGCACCTCTTTAAAACAACTGCTACCTCTTAAATTTAAGCTTTGTTTCAAGTGTAATTGTGAGTGAATAAATTAATCATGTGCTATAACATATAAAGTGGAGAGGACAATAGGTCTCAAGGGAAAAGCAAATGCAAATGAACTGAAGAATTTAGTACTCACCTTCAGTGCAGTATTATAATTTTCACTTGAGCAGATGAGAAATAGAGGGGGTGTGCACTTCCCAAATCATCAGGACTGTTAACTCTTTGCTATCCCCAAACTAATATGCCATCAACAATCTGAATACCAGAATATAATTCCACAGCCCAAACACCTCTAATGGTGCACATTCATCTGTGCTACTGTTCTGTGTACTGCATACCAAATGGAACTATTTAATTATTTAGTACCTGTATAAATTTGTGCATTTCTGTGTGTGTTTGAACCTGCAAGCACCTGCTTCTACCATGCATTATGTAGATACATCCCCAAATGAGAGGTAAAGTGTATAGGATTCTCCTTCAATTTTCCAATATTCTCTATCCTGCTATTTTGGTGGTGTTGCAGGTATGTCTAAAAATTAGAGAAAATATAAACTATATGTAATATATACATTTTTTATTATTACCTAAAACAAATAGTTCACAGAATAACCTAGATGTCAGTTACATTATTTTGACAGTTTCCTGAGAGACTGTGATGGAATGAAGGCTACTTTTCCCTATGCCTAGCATGTCAGAAATATTCTAGATTGACTCAACATACAAAGGGATTTTATAGCTAAGGGTGTCCAAGAACCATATGGAACATACAACATCTTCAATACTAGGTTTTGAGTATTACAGGTAATTCAATCATACTCAATAAGATCAAAAGTCATTGATTCTTTTATCTGTTATTGAACAGTATTAATTTGGTGGCTGATAAATTATATTTTTATGTTTTTGAGTATTCTATAGCATGTTTGCCCCATAGCTTGAGCATGTGAGCCCAATTCCCACAGTAGACGATGGGAAAAAAATAATCAGAACAAATAGATTCTTCATAAAGATAGTTCTCAAGAAAGAGGGAAATTGCACTTAATCAGTCATGTAAATAAACATATTTTCTACTGAGGTGATAAAAATCAATTACAAGGGACTTCAGGATATGGACAACAGAAATGTCCTTACTTGACTGTAAGCAAAGTAATTTAGTGTGCTATTTTTCCTGAAACAGTATCTCTCAAGTGCCTGGTAGGAAGTTCTTGTTGAATTTTCTTTTGAATTGAAAGACATTATGGATTTCTTGTCTTAATTTATGATGTTGTGAAATGTACAGGGGACACACTGTGACACCAAACAGACATTAGCCTAGAGTTTATTTCCAGTCTGTAGTAAGTGAATGAGCCTGGAAATGTAGTTCAAACCCTAGAGGTTTCAGTTCTCTGTGACTTGCAATGATAACAGTTGTTCCAGATTTAGATAACACAGTGGGTATAAACTGCACATTTAGCACAGTGCACATACCAGATACTCAAGAAATATAATGCCACTCCCTTTTTTACTAAGACTTCTTTAATTCTTAAAAATATATGGTGTCATTAAATTTTATTATAGACAGTGATGTCTGCAAAATAACCCAGATGTTTGCTGTTGTATTTTGAACTTGAATCCAGTGATCCTTCTTTTTTTAATTAATAATTAATAATGACAATACTTAACAATGTTTTGGTGATATATTCTTCTAAATTTAATATTTATTTTCTCGATATTATTGAACAACTGACAACAAAATCTGGCTCAAATTGTCTTGTATAGATATTTAACATTAAGCATTATATGCTATGTAATTTATTTATTTTACTTTTTTTTTATTGTTTTTGACAGAGAGAGAGAGAGATACAGAGACAGAGAGAGAACTGAACTGGGGGCACTCCCCAGTTCAGCACATGGGTTTGCGCAGGCCGGGACCGGGATTCGATCCTCGGTCCCCAGCGCTGTAAAGTGAGTGTTTAACCCACTGAGCCACACCGGCTTCCCCTATGTAATTTATTTTAAAAGCAGGAATTGTTATTATTTTTTTTCAGATAGTCACTGAAAGTTAAGAAATTTAAATGATTTACACACATTTATAAAGTTAAAATTTAGGCACAGGTTTCCTTAGCTCCAAATTTCATCTACCTTGCCACACAATATGTCTGTTGTGCAGGTAGAGGATAATGAAAATGCCCCATAGAGCCCTTTACTGTCTTGTTTGTTTGGTTCTGATCAAAAGATTTCTAAATATGATGGGGAAAAAAATCCAAAATATATGCTCTTAATCAACTATGTCAAGTGTTGCATTTCCAATTCTATCAAAATTGTCTTTCATGGACTACATTGATAAATAGAAAAAATAGCAAATGGAAAACAGCTGTTGATCAAGATTAGTCCTAGGTTTACAAAGGTTAGAAAGAATTCATGTCATAGGTGGGCCGAGGGGAGGGAAGAGAAGAAACATGGGGAAAAAACAAAGATGTTCTTCCTAGATCACATACAAAGCTTGAAGTTGAATTACATATTATTTTATAATATGTAAAAAGGAAAAGAAAATGGGAAAAATTCTTCCTTGCCTATTAGAGAATCATTAAGTTACATGTATCACATTATTGTCAGAGATTCCAGATTCCTTAGGGTTAAGTTGCCCATATTTGTCTCTATGTTTTCCTTTTCCCCAGGGCTGTGTAATTAATTTTCTTTTTCTTTCTCTTCAAGCTCTGATATTTCTCATTCTCACAATCTTTTAACTTTTTCCATTCTCTTATCCATATTCAACATTTTTATTAATATTAATGTATGTTGTTTCTTCAAAATACATTTTAACACTCCTTTTCCTCTTGTTGCTTTCCTTTTTTCTTACTTTATCCTTGTCCAGTGTACTCCATACATTGTCTAGCTTCTTACCTAAGCCACTTCTTTGAGAACCTTAATTATATCCATTCTTTCCTCTGTATTTTCAGCCTTTCCTTTTCATGTGACTCTCCTAGTAGTCTTCATCCTATATGATTCTTCTTTAGTCTAAAATAAACAATTTTTACCTTGTATTATTTTCCTCTCTACCCTATATAACTTTTCCCTTACAGCAAAATTTTCTTAAATAATGTTTAGAATTGTTTTTAACATCCCATTTCTCCTCAGTTTATTCTCACTGTTCAACAGAACTGACGTTTGCTTGGACCATTGATGTTATTCAGGTCAGTTAAAACAACAGATAATTTTGAGACTTATTTGATCTCTTTGAAGTAATTGATCCAGACACACCCCCCCCTTTTTTTTTGACATACCTTTTGATATCATATGATAGTCTCCTTGGGTTTCACAAGTCTTTAGGGGCCATTTCTCCTCAATATTCTTTCCTAATTCTTCCCTTTATGGTGGATGTCTTCATGGCCCTAACAGTTTGTCTTTTCTATCTTCCTATATATTTTCTAATAAGATTTTGTTCACTGCAATTACATCTATCACCATCAACATTGAAATGCGAATGACCAGTCTGGAACTTCTTTTCTCAGAAATTGAACGGTTATACAGCTTTAAAATTGACATCTCTATGTATTCTGTCATTGCAAGCATTTCAAATTTATTACATTTCTAACTGGATTATTCTGTACTTTGTACAGAATTGGTTTCTTCACCAGAGTTCCTATAGTAGCTATTACAACATCTATCTACCACCTTTCTGTAGCCACATATCAGAGAGGCATCCTTGATTACTCCCTCTCCTTAACACCCTAATAACTAATATAATCACTAGTCAATCATCAAGGTCTTTCCATTTCACAATTTAATAGGTCTTTTCTGAACCTGGCTACAAAGTTCCATTTTTGACGCCCTACACACAAAGCTAAGTCATTCTTTCTAACTCCCTGAAACTACTCTTGCCTTCCTTCAATTTATTTTACCCACTGTATCCAGAGTGATTATTTATGTTTATAATGTATACCTGGTGATTGATATCCTTTATTGCCTATCTACTAGTATAAACCTTTTGGTGAAGGCCTATACCTGGCCTTCATAACCATATAAATGGTCTCTGTTTTCTTCTGCAGAACTTTTAACACTACATTCCCTATACTCTCACTACTGCATTACTCCTCTGTTCTAAGTCATGCTCTCTGCTTTTGAATACACTCTTGTCTTTTAATAAAGTCTCCTCCATAACCAACTCATTTACCTATCCTGTATACTCATAGGTCTCAGTTTCAATGCAACTTGCTCTAGGACGACAAATCTTTCTTGTCTAGGTTAGATTTATAGTTCTTTTTACATATACATTCATAACATGTATTGTGCTTAAATAAAGTGATTTGTTAATTGTCTTTCTCAAGGGGGCAGTATCTTTGTTATTCAACACTGAGATCCTAGAACCTAGGATGATGCCTGGAACATAATAAATACCCAGTTCAATAAAAATATTTTTTTGTCATGAAGATTCCATGTACATTTATGTAGACACTAAAGTAAAATTAAAAAGAATCAAATGTAATATATATAAAGTAATATGTGAATAGTAGCATGCATAATATATGATCTGTGCTGTCAATTTACTTTTTAACCTGGGTCACATATTTCCATTTCTACATAATTGAAACAAATTTACTTTTGTTAGGGTTGAGTAGTGGTAATTGAAGGAGCAGTCTATATCAGTTTCTTTCATATACAGTGATAAATGTAGATAATCAGGGAACTCATTGGACTTTGTTTTAAGAAAAGTTTCTGTCTATTAAATCCTCTTTAGATTTGCTTGATTATGTTCTGCTTTTAAGCAATCTGCAATCTATTCAGAATCTTTTTAGAGATCTTGGATTTGATTGTTTTAATTATAATTCTGAAATTCATGTAAAATCTGTTTCCTTTTCCATAATGGTAGGGAATCTAATGGCATGCACACATACGCGCGCAAACACACACACACACACACACACACACACACACACACTTCATGAGTGGTTATGGTTGTCAAGCAAAGATTTGTTTTTCCTTCTACTTTTTCTTAAAAAAAAAACAACTTGATCTTGAGATTATCAAGCTACATGAAATAAGTCTGATAGAAAAAGTTAAGGACCATACAATTTCAACTCATAGGTGGGATATAAAACTGAGAACATGCAAAGAAGACAAACAAAAACTCAGATACAACATCAATTTCATGGTTATCAGGGAGATGAGAAAGTGGTATGATAGAAGCAGGTGAAGGGGGTGAAATATATGGTGATGGAAGGAAAATTGATTTTGGGTGGTGAATATACAATACAATTTATAGATGATGTACTACAGAATTGTAAATTTAAGACCTATCTAATTTTATTAACCAATGTCACCCCAATAAATTTAATTTAAAAAATACATAAGAATGCCAGGTTCAAAGCCAAAAGTTTTGATTTTCCTTATTCTCAGCCATGGTATTTTAAGCAATTTATTTCATTTTCAGTCTCAGTCTCCTACCTGCTTCATAAAAAGTATATGTGACATTTCCAGATCACTTTCTTGGCGTACTTGAGAATGAAATTAAATAGTTACCATAGAAAACCTTAAATAAAATGAAAAGTATTTCATAAATTTAACTTAGTTTTTTCCCCTTTTCCTACACTAGCCTTCTCATAGTCATGTTATAGACCTTTATAAATAGGATCATGTTAGGACCTGTTCCTCATTATTTGTATTTATATCCAGACATAATATTTTTAGGAAGAATTTTTACAATGAATTTAAAAATTCCCTAGCTAATTATTCACTTTTATTTACTGCTGTGGTAAGTTTAAATCCAATATTTCCACAAATTACACTGAGTCACTCCTTCATGCTCTAGTCTACATCTGCAGTTGTCTAAATTTACAGTAGATGAAGAGCTTACCTTCAGAGCTTGCTAACAGAGACTACTGGATCCCACATGCAGAATTTCTTATAGAGTAAGTGGGCTCTTTATTTTGTATTTCTTACAAGTTCCCAGGTGGCATCTACTCCAATGACAACATGTTGAAAACCACTGCTCTAGCAGGGATTCTTAGATTTTAATGTAACAACAGCCTGATTTTATACTCAGAGACAATTATTTCATTGCCCTGAGGTATGCATCAAAATTCATATTTTTTTAAAAAAGAAGTAATATTTAGAAGTAACGTTTCTCAAATCCCCTTGACAAAGCTAGTTGAATGAAAAGGCAAGAGGACAGGGATTCCAAATATTTACCCATGGCCTCTGTACTTTGTCATCTAACCAGATATTCAACCCAGACACTTTCATCATGTAACAGGAAAAATCTGTTTGCATAACTAATAAGTACTGCTTATCTGTCATCCCAACCTCTCAGTCAGCTGTTAAAAGTAGGAGTTTATGAATTGGAATACAGTGATCAAAGAAGTGTAGATCTCCTCCTCCCTGCACTTTATTCAAACATAGAATTTTACTTACAAAAAAAAAGTCTTAATTTTGAATGTTTTGATGTAGAAACAATAGTCAGTTCATCAAGACTGCAGACCAATTCTGCCTACCTGTCAAACGCATGATTCTGCTTGTTATTTCAAAGATGATATGGTAAAGAGAATTACTACTGACTTCATGCCTATTAGAGCATCAAGATAAACCCAGGTCAAGGGCTCTGCTAATTAAGGGCAATAAATAAATGTCCAACACTGTATTTCTTCATCACAGAGCTCTAATTCAATCATTTTTTACCTTCCAAAATCACAGTAACTCCAAGTGTCTTGAAGTTATTCTGTGAAATAGTATATAGGATTCCATAATCCCTGTCTTTTTTCAGTTTGAGACTTTGGAATGTCTTTCATGTTTGTATCCTTACTTGCTCTGAATACAAAGTTTTGATTATGGGCTTCATTAGAGAACAATGAATACATTATTCTAACATGGACTATTACAAGCCATCACCATTTGTTAGTTGATATTTCAAGAATGCTTCTCAATTAAATAAATACATATGCATTTAAATTGTTCATTGAATACTAGACATCATTTTAAGGTACACAATAGTGATAACTTTATTGGAAGAATAATTACAATTATTCAGATCATTTTAGCCTACAATACTATGTTATTATAAATCCTTTGTAAAATATGTGTATGAGAATCACCATAATGGCATTTATTGATGAGTATCTCATATTATTTAGTAATTCATCAAATTCCATTATAAATATTTATCCATTATATTATAAATAATACCATACTAAAAAGTTATATATTTTTCCTATAAGATATACTTTTTTAATACACAATACAATGCAGTTTTTAAAGCACTGGGTAAATAGAAATGAGCATTTATATGACATGTTTTTTTAGGTTATAATAAATGGCATTAATTTTAGAAAATTTAAAGATGAAAAATATAAGCAGAAGAAAAGTCGGCCATCTTAATACAAAGACAGTGACATTCAATGATTTATTATATTTATTTTTTCATTTTATTGTTTTATTAAATGATTGGTATCCCTTTATTTTACTTACAAGTAAAAATACTTACAATTTTTATAAATATTTTAATAGTAATTGCGATTAGCACTTAGATGTGCTTATTATGCCTAATATTTTATGTAGTAAAATCCATATTTTTTATTTTAATCAAGTGTTTTTACAATATAGGAAGATAACGTATTTTTATGTTTTCCAAAGTTCAAAAATTCACTGTACCTGTTATAGGAAAAAAAATTTAAAAGAGAAGTCTGCTTCCAATATTTTTATTAAATATTTAAAAAATTAAGTTTAACATACAGGGGCTGTGCAGAAAGTATCCAGCTGTGTAACCATTCTTGTTAGTTATATGGGCAGTGGCTGGATTTTTTTCTGGAAAGTCCTTATATATATTTATTGATGATTTTCACACTTGTATAACTACCATTCAAAAAACAAAACATTATCAACTATATAGCCTTCATGATGAGTTGCAGGTATTAGCTATTCATATAATTTCCAGTATTGTAGATTAGTTTCACCTGTTTCTTAGGTTTATCTAAAAGGAATTAAAAAACATGTTCTCTTTCATGCATGGCTTCTTTAGTTCCAGATAACTTCTGTGTGAGATTTATACATCTTTTTACATAAAGCTGTAGTTGGTTGTTTTCCGTTGTATTTGCTATGTATATGAATATATATATACCAAAACATCAGTTTTGATTGCATCCTGCAGTAACGAATGGCACATAAGTATATGTATAAAAATATGACTAAATTGTCAAATAACTAGAAACTAGATGAAGTTTAAAATAACCAAAATAGTGAATGACAACATCAACTGTATGAGTATTTACTACGTTCATATAGCCTCCCCGAACCATGAAAAATTCTCACCCCAAAATGTTAGAAAAATTATATTGTATATTCCTTGATATATAATGCAAGGGCTATCCAGAAAGTATTCATTCATGTAATATGAAAAATAAAGGCATTGATGGCTGGATTTTTTTTGGATAGCCCTCATATGTAAAAACTATATAGAAACTGAAACAAGTGTCTGTTTTGCCTTTAATATCATAAGCACCCACTTCCCAATCTTAATATCAATGATGGAACATGTTTATAAAATGATCTCTTTAAAATCTATCATTTGAGTTATATATACATCTAGTCAGGGAAACAAAATTTAACCAGATCTTAGGAATTGTTGTAAATTCAGGGTATTGAATGTAATGAAATGAATACTTATAAAATTAACCAAGCATAGGTTGCTAATCACAATGAACAGATTTAATGGAATCATTAGTAATTTGCAAAATATAATATTATTTTTATTTGCTTTAAGTATACTTCAGGAGAAATGAAATGACAGTTACGACAACACAGAGGGATTAATCAATACCTGCATGCTCCGTATCTGTGGTAAGGAAAATTCCTTTAATGGCAACGATATCCAGCTTCCATTCCACCCCTCGGTCTCCTGTGAAGCAATCCTTTGATGGCCCATGGTGCTATGCAGCACAAGGGAAGCACGACACTACTCAAATATAACAACACATTGTGCATATAGTTACAGAATGTGTATAATTCCAAAGATTACTATTATTGAAGTAAAAAATCAGTATTCTTGAAATCATGTTATCGAGAGAATGCCTATCACACTCTATCTCAGACTCCATTAACAACTGAACTGGTTCTAAATAGTGTGGAATTTTCTTGAGGCCAGACTATAAAGGTTGAAAGAGGGTCAGGAGCACCATGCTCAATTTTGAAGATCAAGTTCACAGTGTATGAAATGAGAACTTCTAAGGCAGTAAGCTGGAAAAGAAATGATCAAATATAATAAGAAAACAAATATGCCAGCAACAGTATAAACTGTTTGTTTTAGTTAAATGTGTGGTTCTAAAATAACAAATATAATAATATTTAACAGAGTATAAGGTACAAAAAGCAAAAATAATTGTTCATTGAAATTATGCAATGCTAATATAGTATGTCTAACTTATATTTAAAATATGTCGGTCTGACTCCAAAAGGAAATTAAGAAGTTAAGTATGAATATTATCTAACCAAATAGATATATAAGTGAATTTAAAATGATCGTATTGTTCAAATATTAACATTTATGCCTAGATGTATACAGTGTTTTTACAAAATAATGTTTAAGTAAGCAGCTAAATTACATATTTCATTAGAGCACCCCCAGAACTTATTGCATATTAAAGTGTCCACTTGATATCAATAACTATAAACACTTTATAGAAATCATGAGAAAAATATATTGTAATGTTTTAAGTTCAAGATGCATTTTATTTATAAAATTTTGAACACTGTATTTTACCACATTCAAATGACATTAAGACAGCATATATGTAGATGCCTAGAATCCATATAAAAGCCAGCCTGTTCTTCCAAACAGGAGTATATTTGCAAAATAATGCATTTCCTTTTAGAAAAGATGACATTTTCTTTTGAAATTTAATGAAGACATTCTACATAACACTCCCACCATTCTCATTAATAGTTTATTCCACAACAATACTGTTCCTATCACAAGAAATTGTGGTAACAACATGGTCTATAACACTACCTTACCTTAAATAAATGGCTTTAATATTATTACACAGCTGTTTATATATGCTTCATCCATGATGTTTCATGCTGTTTTGGATCACTGTGCTAGAGTAACTTCTTGTTATGTATTCTAACAATTAATAGAGTCATCACAAAATATTTCTGTAAATAATTCCTCAATATGAAAATTTATATAATATGCTTTTACAAATACTATTTGCCACATTTAGATGGCAGAAAAAACTTTTGATAGTTTTCATGTTTTGTTTATTATCTCTATGTGTGTGAGTGTTCTGTGTGTGAGATAATCATTTAATAAATAATATAGTGGAATCTATTCAAACTGACATGTTCCAATCTCACTGTTATTTTATTAACATATATTAACATTTAATAATGTTAACTTATTAAATAGTGTGAGTTTGGGAATGTTTAACTGCTTTAGTTCAGCTTTTCTGTTGTTGATCTTTTTGATGAAGTGTTGCAGGTTTGATGAGAGGATCAGTAGATGTGAATAAGCAGAAGTTGGTATCTAATATATGCTCAGTAAATGGTACCTAAAGCCACTCGTCTATTGTCAAAGAAATATAGTCTTTTTCTTTCTCTTATTTTCCTTTCATGTTTCTCCCTTTAGTTCTTTCACTATTAGTTTTATAATGTTAACTGCACAAATCACATCTCCACTTTAAGTTGTTAAAGAGGTAGTTTAGCAAATAAAAATAAGTAACTGTAAATAAAAATGTAAAAGTTATATTGTCATACATGATTCAACTTGTGTACAACGCAGGTGCAGAAAATAAGATGCTTTGTTTGAATTTTCTTTTCTATTGAGAAATATGTAATGTAGGAATTTCATAAGTAATAAACTTTTCTCACCAGAGGCCCTGGATTACCAAAATTTTATTGTGCTTTAAGCTGCATTTGAATGTGTGTGTAGGGGGATATTAATTTTTGAGTAAGCTATAAATGCAGTTGCTTTACAATAAGCATTATATTTAACCACAGTGCATTTAAGTTGCTATAACATAGGCATATAAACTTAAAAGGTTTTATTTTGTAAAAAGCAGTTTTAGTGTACCATTTCATTAAAACAGAGATTCTTAGGCTACATCTCAAAAAGAGAAAGAGTTAGAAAAAATCAAGATTCTTTTAGTCATGGAATTTTCTACTTCAGAATTAATATTAAGACACTGAAGTATATCTCCATACTAGGAACTAAAATTAGAATAAGTAACAGAAATACTACCATATTGATCCTGGTCCAGTTTGCTTTTCTATTTTTTAATCTCTTGATGGCTATTTTATATATGTGTCTTATGAAGGTGAAGTCTTCAGTCCTTCTAGGTTAAGTTTAGGGACAGACTCCTAGATTTCACATCTCATACTCACTAAAAGAAGAAAATTCTAAGACTTCATACCTTGCCGATTATCTAAAATATTTTCACTTTACGTTCCATTTTAAAGATACTCAAGTGTCTAAAATTAATTAAGTTTAGAATATGTGCTCTTATTAAACATAGACTAACTAGCGTTTGGTCAAATTAGTATTTTCTTTCATCCAGATTATTGAGCTTCTAATATCTTCATTATGTAGTGTCAGAGGCCATTTTTCTTGGGAAAAGAAATGTAGTTCATCAATCATAATACTCAGTCAGTTAAGGTGTCCAATTCATTTGCTTTGACTAAAGTTGTACAACTGCCATCATACTAGAAAATTTTCATGACTCAAAAAGAAACCCATATACACTCATATTGACAGCCCTACCTAATGCCCTACAACCCCAATTTCCATAAATCACTAATCTACCTTCATTCTGTCTTTACTGATTTGCCTATTATGGGCATTTCTTATAAATGGAATCATATGGCAGGTGGCTTTTTATCTGATTTTGTTTTTCATTTAGCTTATGTTTTCAAAATTCATCAAAAACAATTTTATATAAAAAGTATGTTAATTTTGCCACACAGTTTATACTAGTTTGAGTAATCTTTTGAACTATTTCATCTTTTGGTAAGTTTGGTTTACTGCAATACTGCAAATTTTTTTCCACCAAAGATGGAGAGACAAATGTAAGTGATGTGCCTTCTAAATGAAGTGAGATGGAGTTCTCATCCTTCACTTTATCTCTTTCCTTGATTCACTAGCTATTTGTGTGATCTGTGAAATAAAGGTGACATCTAACCCTTGTCTGTCACAGCTGCCTGCCAGCAGCTATTATGGGCTGCATAAAAACTGCATAAGATCCTTTTATCATGCACTGGAAGGTTGGCAGGGCAGGTAAAATCTTTTTTTTTGGTCAGGTAATTCATTGTCCTCACCTTAGAACACAATTTAAAAAGGCACAAGAGATATGGAAAAATGATCTTAACATAGATCTAGTACTTTTAAGCAGAAGAGAAATGATGAGCTGCTTTTCCCTCCTTCAGAAACTTGATAAGTCAGTTTCAAAATTTCATCTAAATGAAGAGATGCATCAATGATAAATCAAAGCACCAGATAAGAGCAAAATAGATGCTTGAAAATCTCCATAAGGGAAAAGAAACCATATTTTATTTTAGGATGGACAGATCATTTTTAGGGCTCTAATTAATAGTAAATGCTTTTAAATCATACAAGCCAATACTGATAACAACAGAGAATAGATATCCAGAGAACACATGCTAAAAATAATTGTACAGTTGTACTGGTAATGTATTCATATTTATTTTCTTAATGGATTACTATGACAGAAGATAAAACTATGAAAACCTTGAAATGCAAATTTCTTGAAGGCTCAAATTACAGTTAATAGCATAGGAATGGTGCTTTTCACTTCAAGTTTTAAAAAATGTTTTAATGTAAAATACACATAAAATTTAACATAATCATTTTTTAACTACATGGTTCAATGGTAGTAAGTACATTCTCATTGTTGTACAATCAATACCATCTATCTCCAAAACTATTTTCATCTTGCAAAACAGAAACTCTATATTAACAAATCTGTTAATCAATAACTCCCTTTTCTCTTTCTTTACCCCTACTCCTGGCAGCCACCACTCTTTCTGTCTCTGAGTTTAATTACTAGAGTTACCTAATGTAAGTGGAATCATATACTATTTAGCTTACTTCCCTGAGCATCAGATCTTCAAGATTTGTCCATGTTTTCTTTCCCTTTTTTTTTTTTTATCTTTTCACATTTATAGAGAGAAATTATCTT
>PVKE010004094.1:32283-67165 GCA_004027555.1 Craseonycteris thonglongyai
TTTTACTTTTTGACAGATAGAGAGAGAGACAGAGACAGAGACAGTTAGAGAACCAAACTGTGGGAACTCCCCAGTTCAGCACGTGGGTCCTGCCTGGGCCGGAGCCGGGATTCGATCCTCGGTCCTCATGGCCTCAAAGCGAGCGCTCAACCCGCTGAGCCGTCCCGGCTTTCCCCTATTTTTTTTTTTTTTTTTTTTTGTCCATGTTTTAACATGGGTCAGTGAGTCAGCATTCCCTTCCTTCTTTGTAAAAAAATTAATTACAGTTGTTTACCCCAATAAGTCTAGTAGGCATCTGACACCATACTGGGTTATTATACTATTGACTGTAATTCCTTTGCTATAAGTGACAGACCCATGACTATTTTTATTACAGACAGTATGTATGTCTTAATCCATTTCACCTTTTCACCTATTCCCCTAACCCTCTCTCATCTGGGGACCATCAATTTGTTCTTTGCATCTACCAGTTAATTTCCATTTTATCTGTTCATTTATTTTGTGTTGTGGTTTCCATAAATAAGTGAAATCATGGTATGTGTCTTTCTCAGTATGAATTATTTAATTTGGCATGATACTATCTAGGTTTATCCATGTTGTCACAAATGACAAGATTTCATTTCTTTCCATGGTTGAGTAGTATTCCAGTATGTGTGTGTGTGTATAAGAAGATATTCAGACGGTATGTGTGTGTATAAAAAGATTTTCAGACAATATGTGTGTGCGTGTGTGTGTGTGTGTGTATACACACACACACACACACACATACATATACATTTCAACTCTATATCCATTCATCCATCAATGGACCCCTAGATTGCTTCTGTATCTTGGCTATTATAAATAATGCTGCACTGAACACTGGGGTGCATATAGCTTTTTCAGTTAGTATTTTGGAATTCTTTGGCTAAATTTCCAGAAATGGAATTGCTGGGTCATAGGGTAATTTTATGTTTAGTTGTTTTTTTTTTTTTGAGGAACCTCCATACAGTTTTCTTTTCTTTTTCTTTCTTTTTTTTAAGATTTATTTTTATTGTTTTTGACAGAAAGAGAAAAAGAGAGAGAGAAATACAGAGACAGAGAGAATGGGGAGGGCCCCGAACAGTCTCTGTAGTTGCACTTCATTGGTTTTTCCACATAGTTTCATTCCACAGGTGGGCACGAGGCTGCACAGGGCAGGAACTGGGCCGGGATCTCACCCTGGTGAGAACCAAACTGGGGACACTCCCCAGTTCAGCATATGGGTCCACATGGGCCAGGGCCAGGATTTGATCCTTGGTCCCCAGGGCTGCAAAGTGAGCGCTTAACCCACTGAGCCATCCCGGCTTCCCCCATACAGTTTTCTATAGTGGCTGTGCCAATGTACAATCTCATAACACTGCATGGGCATTCCTTTTTCTCCACATCTTTGCTAACACTTGTTTGTTGATTTATCAATGATAGCCATTCTGACAGTTGTGAGGTAATATCTCACTGTGGTTTTCATTAGCATTTCTGTGATGATTAGAGATGTTGAGCATATTTTTCTCTCTCTATTGGCCATCTATATGTCCATGTCCTCTTTGAAGAAATGTCAGTTCTGCTTTTTTATTGTATTGTTTTGTTGTTGTTGTTGTTTGTTTTTTTGTTTGTTTTGGTTAGGTTGTATAACTTCTTTATATAAGTATGTTTTGTATATTAATCTTTTAGATGTATCATTGGTGAATATTTTCTCCCATTCTGTAGGTTGCCTTTTCGTTTTGTTTATGGTATTTCTCACTTAAAAAAAAGTTTTCTTAATAGCCTGATGTCATTTCATTTATTTTTGTTTCCCTTGACTGAGCAGACATACAAAAATAAATTATTCAGAGCAATGTCAAAGTTTACTGCCTATATTTTCTTCTAGAGGTTTATAGTTTCTGCCCTTTTATCCTTTTTGAGGTTATTCTTGTGTAACATATAAGACTGTGGTTTAGTTTTATTGTATATTGTATAAGAAAGTGGTCTAGTTTTATGTTTTGCATTTATCTGTCCCCAAACCATTTATTGAAGAGATTATCTGTACCCCATTGTATATTCTTCCCTCCCTTGTCTCAGATTAATTGATTACATAGGAATGGGTTTATATCTGGGCTTTCTATTCTGTTCCCTCAATAAGCGCCTCCTTTTGTGCGTTTTTTGGTTTCTTATTGATTTCAAGTTTTATACCACTGTGGTCAAAGAAGATGCTTGATATAATTTCAATTTTAAATTTATTGAGATCTTTTAAATTTTTATTTAATTAATGAATTAAAAAATTTTTGAGGCCTAACACATGGTCTATCCTGGAATATGTTCCAGGTATACATGAAAAGAATGTATATTCTCCTGTTTTGTGGTGAAATGTCCTAAAAATATCAATTAAAACCATCTGATCTATATCTGATGTCTATAGTGACATCTGATGTCACTATTTCCTTGTTTATTTTCTCTCTGCATGATGTATCCATTGATATTAATTGGTGTTATAATTTTCTACTCTCCATCTCTTCATCTATGTCTGTCAATATTTGCTATATATATTTAGGTGCCCCTACACTGTGTGTGTAAATATTTATGAGAGTAATATCCTTTTGTTGGATTGATAATACCTTTATCATTATGAAATACCCTTCTTTATCTCATGTTTGTTTTCAATTCTATTTTGTCTGATATAAATATCACTACACCAGCATTTTAGTTTGCTTTGTTTTCATTTGCATGAAGTATCTTTTTCCACCACTTTACTTTTAATCTGTGTCTTTTAATCTGAAGTACATCTTTGTAGGCATCATAAAAGTACTGGTCTTTTTTTTTTCTTTTAATCATCCATTCAGCCAATTCTTATATCTTTTGATTGGAGTATTTAGTCCATTCACATCTAAAGTATGATTATTATGTATGCAGCTATTGTCATTTTATTGTTTTCTGATTGCTGTTGTTCCTTTTTTAGTCTCTTATTCTCTTGTATGTTGATGACTTTCTATAGTGCTGTTTGGATTCCTTTCTCTTACAGATTTTTGGTTTCTGGATACCATTTGCCTCATATACCAAGCTATGTTTATAGCAGTCTATTTTAAGTTGATGGTTCCTTAACTTTGAACTCATTCTAAAATCACTACTTTTTTTTTTTTTTTTACTCAGCCCCTCCACATTTGTTGTCATTACTGTCTACATGTGTGTATCTTTTAATATACTGTTATAGTTACACATGATCTTTCTACTTTTGTATTTTAACTATTGTACTAGCTTCATAGAACATTGATCCTCTGTTTTTCCTAAGTGTTTGCCTTTGCCAGTGAGAATTCATTTTCTGTATTTTCTTTTTTTATTATTGTTAAATTTATTGGGGTGATGTTGGTTGGTTAAAATTACATAGGTTCCAGCATACAATTCTATATTACATTGTCTATGTATTGCATTATGTGCTCATCACCCAGAGTCAAATTTCTTTCCATCACCATATATTTGATGTCTCTTCCTACTTCCCCTACTCTCTCACTCACCTCTCCCTTTACCCTCAGGTAACCACTAAACTATTGACTGTGTCCATGAGTTTTTGTTTCTTTGTTACGTTCGGTTTTATATTCTACCTATAAGTGAGATTATATATTTCTTGATCTTTTTTTCAGTCTGACATATTTTGCTTAATATGATGGTTTCAAAGTCCATCCATGTTGTCAAAAATGACTGTATTTTATCTTTTCTTATTGCTGAGTAGTATTCCACTGTGTAATTGTACCACAACTTCTTTATCCAGTCATCTATCAAAGAACACTTTGGTTTTTTCCATGACTCGGCCACCGTGGACAGTGCTGCAATGAACATTGAGATACATATATATTGGTGAATTATGTTTTTCAATTTCATTGGGTGAAACGAAGAAGAAGAGTGATTGTTGGGTCATATGGCAATTTCATTCCTAATTTTTTGAGGAATCTCCATATGCCTTCCATAGTGGTTGTACCAATTTATATTCCCACCAGCACTGTATGAGAGAGTTCCTTTTTCTCCATATCCTCTCCAGCAGTTATTATTCCTTGTCTTGTTGATTATAGCCATTCTTATAGGTATGAGGTGGTATCTCATTATGGTTTTGATTTGCATTTCACTAATAGCTAGAGAGGTTGAGCATTGTTTTATATACCGTATTTTCCGGCATATAAGACGACCGGGCGTATAAGACGACCCCCTAATTTTACAGTTAAAACATAGGTTTAGGCCTATATTCGCTGTATAAGACTACCCCCCACTTCCGAGGCTGTAGTCTTATACAGCGAATATAGGCCTAAACTTATGTTTTAACTGTAAAATTAGGGGGTCGTCTTATACGCCCGGTCGTCTTATACGCCGGAAAATACGGTACCTGTTGGCTGTTTGTATGTCTTTATGGGAGAAGTATCTGTTCAAGTCTTCTCCTAATTTTTCAATTGGATCATTTGGTTTTTTGTTGCTGAGTTGTATGTTTTCCTGTATTTTCTTATTAATGTTTTCAATATTTTGTTTCCTTAAAAAGTCCCTTTAACATTTCTTGTAATTAGTGGTGATAGACTCCCTTAGCTTTTTCTTGTGAAAAACTCTTTATCGCTCCTATTCTGAATGATAGCCTTGTTATATACAGAAATCTTGATTGTAGGTCCTTGACTTTCATTGAATATTTCTTGCTAATTCCTTCTAATTCCTTGCTAATTCTTTGCAAAATTTCTGTTAAGAGATCAGCTGACATTCTTATGGCAGCACTTTGTAGGTAACTCCATTTCCATGGCTGCTTTTAAGATTCTCTCTTTGTCTTTAACATAGGGCATTTAATTATGTGTGTTGGTGTAGGCCTCTTTAGGTTCCTCTTATTGGAGCCTCTGCACTTTTCTTGTTTGTATGTCAATGTTCTTCATCAGGTTAGTGGAGTTTTCTGTCATTATTTCTTCAACTAGGTTTTCAATTCCTTGCTCTGTATTCTCCTGGTACCTCTATTATGCAAATGTAGGTACATTTGTTATTATCCCATAGATCCCTTAAACTATCTTCTTATTTGATTTTTAAATTGCTGTTGTGTCAATTGGGTGGTTTCTGCTTGTCTTCCAGATTGGTGATTCATTCCTCTGCTTCATTTTATCTATTGGTGATTCTCTCTAGTGTTTTTCATTTCAATTGTGTTCTTCATTTCTGACTGGTTCTTTTTGAGTTAATCTATTCTTACCCCATATTCACCAATAATTTTTATAACCAGTGTTTTAAACTCTGTATCTGATAGATTACTAGTTTCCATTTTGCTTAGTACTTTTTGTAAAGTTATATGTTGTTCTTTAGTTGGGGATATATTTGTCTTCTCATTTTTCTGACTCCCTGTGTTTCTATGTATTATGTATGTCTGCTATATCTCCCAGTCTTCACAGAGAGGCCTTATATATAAAGTGTAGTAGGGTGTCTAGTGGCATAGTCTCCCTGGTCACCTGAGCCAAATCTCCAGGGGTGTCCCATGTGAGTTGCCTATGTATTCCCGTTATAGTTGGGCCTCAATTGCTGTTGGCATATCAGTAGATGGAGTTGACCATAAGGCTCACTGGTTGTGAGGGCTGGCCCTGATTATAGCAGATGAGCTGTTGTGGGTTGACTCCATGGTATGGGAGTTGCTGTACTGGGGCTCTGGTGCCAGCAAAGTCTGCTCTTCAGGTGTGTCATCGGTGAGTGAAGCTGGTGGGTAGTGCTGTGGTGTAATGTGAAGCCAGTCACTGAGTATGTGAGTCTGGGGCCTCTTGGGAGGGGCTCTAATGCAGGCTCTGATAAGGTACAACATTTGGGACCTCATAGTAGAAACTGTAAAGGGATCTATGGTTGGTTGCCATTTGCACTGGACTTTGAGACTATGCTGCAAACTGAGGTCAGCTGCAACTTGACCTGGGCTTGCTGTGCACCACAATGCATACTGAGGCCAGCTGCCACTCGGATCAGGCTTGTGGCCACTTAATGGAGCAATATTCTAGGCCCAGACTGGCTGCTGCATATGACAGACTCGGTGCCACCTGATGGGAGTTACAATGCAAGTTGGGACTAGTTGTTACTTTTGCTGGGCTTGGAGCCTTTTAGCAGGTACTGCAAAGCATGCTGAGGCTGGCTGCTGCTTGTATGGAGTTTATAGACCTTTGAAAGGGTTTGGGAAAGTCTGCAGTACTATCCATAGCAGACTGCTGTGTGGAGGAGGCCCAAAGTTCGAGTTAGGAAGGTGAGTTGGATAGTGTCTCAGGGAATGGTATTAGGCAACTAATAAAGAGCTCAGTTTGTTTCCCATCTGTTCCAGGTTGGCTAGGTAGGGAAGGTCTATAAAGGAGCAACAGTATCTGCCAGCTCTTCAGTCACAAGAGAGTTGCTTTGTTCCTTGTTCATTCAGTTCTTACAATGAAGGTCATTGATCTAGTTCCTTCCTTATCCCTGGTACTTTTTGAGCTGCTGCTCCTGTGCTGAAGCTTAGAGCATGTGAGTAAGTGAAATAGTGTGTGTGCTAGCCCCTTAGTACCTTAGTCTTCCATAGCCTTTTGTCTTTCTAGAACATATTCCCTACTGGTTTTCACAGCCAGATGTTATGGGGACTCCTCTTCTCCACACTAGTGCCCCAGGTTGGGGAGACCAATGTGGGATTAGGACCACTTGCTCCACCTGGGGCAACCACTGCAGCCAAGATATCCCTGCTGATTCCTAATTATCACACTATGGGTATGAGACCTGCCAAATCTGCATCTCTGCTCCTCCTACCAGTCTCAATGTCTATTCTTTGTTATATCCTCAGATATAGGAATTCTGTTCAGCAGCCTTCAGGTGATTCTATAATTTAGTTGTAATTTTTATGTGGTTATGGGAGGAGGCAAGCACAGACTTTATCAATGCTGTCATCTTAACTGGAAGTCCCAGACAGTATATCTCACTTCAGTTCTTTATTAGGGTTAAATATAAAGACAACAGAGAAAGATTTTACTTTGATAATTGATAAACTTTAATGTGGGGGCACTGATTTTAAATTTAATCTTCATCATATGTTTGCTGAATAATTAGCTGAAGTTCAAAACTAGAAAGCTGCTCATAGTCAATAGATAACTTATAAATTTAGAAATAGTCTCAAGGCTTTAGATAGAAAAAAAAAATAGATTTATTCAAGGGTCTTAGGGTTTGTGAACCAGAACACAATAAGGCAATACCCATGGTGTTCCAAAAAAAAGAAAGAAAAACTGAGGATTCTTATAGTAAAAAGTATATTCTTGAGAATAATCAGTCCTACATTCTGGATTGGTCCAAGGTAGTAATCTTGTAGATAACCAGTTTCCAGGATAATGGATATCAGGTGGTATGGATATGCGAACATTTCTTATTCCTACAGGGTGTAATCAGAATGTAAGGCATATATGAAAGTTTGATATATATCCAGGCATTGAAACAGGACTGAAAAGTTAAAAAGTTTAAGTGCTCAGGCTAATTAAAACAAGGATAGAATTGTTTCCTCCTACCTCAATCTAATTGAGTTTAGTAGTTTAGCAGCTTGATTGTTACTCCATTTTATATTTTCACTCTATTCCTAACAACCAACCTGTCAGAATAAAAACCTTGGACTTATGGATGAAAACTGATTTAAATGCACATAATACCAATATTTTACATTAAGTAGTCTGAGGAGTAGTATAGCACAAAGATGAAAGCATCGGCAGTGAGTCAGACATTCCTATGTTAGAATCCAGGATCTTCCATGTCATAGCTGGGTAACCTTTAACTAACTAATAATGTTTGCTAGATCTCAGGCTCCACATCTATCAAAAATTTGTGAGAATGAAATAAATGATGTGCTAATGGCCTGGCATATTTCTGGGGATATGATTGGCTGTTAGCAAATAGTAACTATTAATAAGCCATTCTTTCAAGTTGTATCCTCATATAAATCTTTTCTACCTGAAGTTTTTTTAAATCCAATTAACTTAGTCTATTCAGCCTTTTTCTTCTTTTTTTTTTCTTTTTAATACTCTAGGTTTTAAAGCTAACCCTAGTAAAGTGAAGAACAGATTAGCTAAATTCAGAAAACTACATAAGCACTAGATTCTTACTCTATTAATAGTAACTTGTAGGCAATGTTTTAAAAGTTTATGTCTTCAAAGGCCTTTTGGGTTAATAGAGAAAGATAGTATTTTTTAGTAAAATCAACAAAGTTTAAAGTAAACTTTGGTAAAACCAGAATACAACATTTCCTATTTTTTTTCAACTATTGTTATTAATAATTTTTCAGGTTAACTTAGGTAAGTAAACTCACATTTTGCTCATTGCTTGCAAGTTCAGTCATCTTATGTCAAAGTGCCTGTAAGACATAGAGAATTCAGTTCATAAACTTTTCCAAATTCATAAAAGTAAATGAATGCTGGAGACAGTATTTTTTAAACATTTCATATCTTCACACAATTGTTATATTAGGAAATGGTAAAGAGCTCAATGAATCTACAAATTTATCATTTGTGATTTTATAATTTAGTTTTGACTGATCATCTCCTTTATCATTTTTTTATTCTGACCTTGCCAAGAATTTGGCCACTTAACATCTTACTGGTCTCTGTGTCAGAGATTATGCTGAAGCAGCAAATATTTCACTAATATTAAGCTGTTTGGTTAAAATTTTAGCATAGGAAGATTGAAGAGTTTAAGTACAATTGATGTAGGGGACTTTCTGTGAATTGCTCTTATTTGCATGTATAACTATCCAACCATAGAAAATGTTCTATTTGTTTGCATCTAGTATATAATAATTTCTTAATTTTAAAATATTTGTAGTTACCCACAACAAATATCATACATAAATCCTTACTTTCTGTTGGTGAGTAGTGATCTAAAAAAATGACTACTGAATATATACTAGAATAAAAGTGTTTTCAAATATTAAATGAATCATGCTATCTAATATTACCCCTGAAATTAATCATTTTTATGATGGAGGGTGGTAATTTTGTATTGTTGTATATAAATCTTTTAAATAACATTACTCTTTATTGTACTTAGAGCTCTAATATGTTAAAATTTATATTTTCTACTTTCTAAAAATAAAACTGTCTTATAAAATCAAATATTTTAAAAAGCAACTGTTAGATTTTAGGAAACCACATATTTTTGTATAAATCTTAAATTGATTTTTATTTTTGTAAATTAGAATATAATTTGAGGAGTCATACGAGGGCTTCCAGGGTAAAATTCAGCCATAAATGCTTCTATTTTTCACAGTGCATAGCTGTATTCTTTCTGGACAGCACTCATCTACTCTTACTCTTTAAGACTAGAAATCTTAAAGTCACCTCTTTAACTTTTATCTTAAAGAATGTAGTAAGTTATTTTATAATATTTTCTTATTTCTACTCTATTACATTGTCCATTCAAGATTATACAATTCTTTGCCTAGTATTCTTTAAATGTTCATTCAAAGTCCAATCTCTTATTTTATTTACATATTATGCATATACTATGTAATATGTAAATAACATAGTATTTACATATGTTATTTTTATCTTTTTACATATGTTCATTTTATCTTAATACCCATTCTATAAAAACCATCCTTTTTACAACTATTTATTGAGCATTAAAAAATTAATTCATTGGGAATCCAGGATGGCTCAGTGGGTTAAGCATTCACTTTGCAGCTCCAGGGACCGAGGATTGAATCCCTGCCACAGCCTGTGTGGACCCATAAGCTGAACTGGGGAAGTGCCCCCAGTTCAGTTCTCACTGGGGTGAGACCCTGGCCCAGTTCCTGCCCTGTGCAGCCCTGTGCAAACCTGTGGAATGAAACTATGTGGAAAAACCAATGATGTGCAACTATGGAGACTGTTCTGGGCCCTCCCCCTTCTCTCTGTCTCTGTATCTCTCTCTGTCTATCAAAACAAAAATAAATCTTTAGAAAAAATAAACTCTTTAATTCACACACACGGCATTCTGGAATACATCACTGCGCCTTTCTATCTTATTTATATCTTTAGCCAGATACCAATTTGCCATTCTCTGAAATAATGGGCATGTGATACATTACAAAATTTGTTCCTTTTCTAAAAACTCTTCCTTTCTCTCTCTACCTGTTCTAAGGTTTAACACATGTATCTTTATCAAGATTTATTCCAGGGGAAGCTGGGATGGCTCTGTGGGTTAAGCTCTCACTTTGCAGCGCTGGGGACCGAGGATCAAGTTCTGGCCCCGGCCCGTGGGGACCCATGTGCTGAACTGGGGAGTTCCTCCAGTTCAGTTCTCTCTCTCTCTCTCTCTCTCTCTGTATCTCTCTCTCTCTCTCTCTCTCTGTCAAAACCAATAAAAAAAATATTTATTCCAGTTCTTTACCCAATTGAGTAATTTTATTTTATTAAATTCTTTGTACATATAGCACAATAATTTTGTCTGATTTCTATTATAGTACTTTGAATATAATTATATCTTATTTGTATTTTTCCCCTTCTGTGTTTCCATCATGATCAGAAACATATTTATATCCTTACATAATTTGAATGTCAAGCAGATTTAGTATATCATTTTGTAACTCCATTTATTTTTTTGCTATACAATACAATAAATAGTATATTTGAGAACCATCATTAAATTTCTATTGTATTTTATGGTCTTTATAATAGAATGGATTTCTTAAATTTCATGCAAGATTAGAACAATATCTGCTGATTCTCAGAATTCTGCTGAATACTAACACTGATTACATTTGGTCAGGAACATGAATTAGGACCATGTAGCATTAAAAGAATATAAAACCTCTTTAGTAAAGAATTGTTCTTTAATATAAACTGTTAGCTAAGTTTTAGAAGAAATAAAAATTCTGATTTCTATCTCCCGAAATAGCATTGAAGATGCATGCCATTGTTTCTATATTTAGTGGTTTTTATGTTAAAATATGTGTGTGGGGGGGGTGGGGGGGTGGGGGGTATATACGTATATAATATTTACAAAAATGCTACTTTGTAACATTCTTTATGTATGGTATAAAATGACTGCAGTGATTATGCAGTTGAATATATATCATCAGTAAAGAATGTTATGTTAAACACACACAAACATGTATACTGTATGGTAAAAGTATTAAAGGCATTGTGCAGGTTTCTATAAATACCTTCAGAAAAGATACTAGGGTTTCTGTTCTCCAATACAAGCAGATACTATTTTCATGTTTATGAGGTTCTGAATAGTGGTGGCAGATAGGTAAATACGTAGCTATTGATTCCAAAGCTGGATAGATAATAGAAGTTTACAAAGAACCTTTATATTCTAGGTCAGTGGCTTCCAAAGCTCATTGTCTTAGATTCAGAAAAAATGGCTTAAAGACCTCTGGCTTCCTTGACCTACCATCAACATATTAAATCAAATTTTCAATGACAAAATTAGGGATTTTAAAAATATCTTCCCAGTAACTTTGATGATCAACATGATATGAAAATCTAAGGTAAAAAGGAAAGCCAAATATAATATAAAGACCACTGGATGAAAAGAAAAGCCTGTATTTTATTTCTATTCTGCCATTTCTAATTTTTAGGCATATCACAGTTAATGAATGGCTCTGTGGTATGTCCCTTTTCCTTTTCTCCATTCGTTTTCTGGCGTGAGTAACTCTTGCTTCCTGATGGCATGATGCTGCAAGTGCTAACAAAAATGATAGGCAATCACTCCCAAACCGCTAACAGTGCTAAACCACCGCAACACCACTTTTCTCAGTTTTCTCTTGAACTAGTAGTGCTTCAGAAACGCACAGCCTTGCAAGCTATTCCTCATTCAGGATGTATGTTAAGGGGTCTTGTCATCATTTACCAATAATAATGCTCATCTTGCTCCCTTAGACTATAGGAGCATGTTGCCTTTTCCTTTAAATGTCATACATATTTCAGTGACATTTTCTCCCTAAGATTTAGGTATTAGCTGAGTCAGAAAGTGATCTAAATGATCATGCTTTCTGGTACTCAAACTACCATTTTTCTAACCCTGAAGATTTTCACTACTTCATACTAAATACTATAACTACATTTCCACAGGAGTGAATTCTTTCAAAGAGGTTGACTTGATACCCTCTCTCACTAGATCCCCAAACCACCTTCTCAACTAGTATGGAAAGAATGTCTAAGAACGAACCAATATTAAGGTTATCACAATATAAAGTAAGTTATAATCTGTGTATGTATGTATGTATACATGGAGTTCATAACTTCCTTATATTGTACTGTGTATGTATGTATGTGTGTGTGTATATATGGCACACAGAAATTTACTGAATATTTTATTTTTCATTTTCCACCAAAAAATATATGAAGTGGTTACAAATTTTATGTAATGAAACATTAAGACATAGAAATTAGGTACTCTGCCTAACATAAACATGATAATAAATGAAAAAGCTAAGTATGTAGACATTTTTACTCCAGAGCTAATACTCTTATGGTAGAAATTTCATATTGTTTGCCTGTCTTTTGTCTTTCTTCATACTAAATTTAGTTATGTATATATGAAACTTTTAACTTAAATATGATTAAATAAGCATAAAATCTCAAGGGAAGATGCATTATTATTCAATTTACTTAAGTATATTATCCCAAGGCTTTTGTTTGTTTTCATTGTAGAAGGTTTCTTAGAAAAGTTCACATTGAGAAGAAAGTTTAATCTTTCTACTAAATCAATTAGTCACATATGAATAATATATCCACTCAAGTTTTGGTCATCTATTTGTTGATTTGTTTGTTTGTTTAAATAGAAAAGTAGAACAGAAAAATAAGATTTTATTGGTGATCCAAAAGAGCTTTTCATCTAACTGGAGGGGCATAGTTCATAAAAATTAAAGTTAGAGAAATGAAGTACTAACTTGTGATGTGCTATGCATTAGTACTAAAGAAAGGGGAAATTAATTTTAAACCAATACCATCAATAATAAGGAGATCGTACTTAAGCTCAATATTTTAAGGGGAGTTGGGATTTTACAATCAGAGAAACAAGATGAATTTTCTAGAATATAGTACAAAAAATAGATAACTATAAATATGAAAACATTTAAATCTAGGGTGTCATATGTGAAAATATTAGCTACAGGGATCTGGTGCTAATTTCCAGGCAATGTTCAGTAATATAGACTGATTTTCATCCCAGGCACATGGTTATTCATTCAGAAGTATTGTTGAGTAATAATATTTTGAAGGATTCTGAGCAGGGAATATTTTCTGCTTCTGTTGAAAGGTTTGGCTTTTACTTCCTTTCCTAATGGTAATATAAAACTCTTTTAAGATAGAAATTATATATTATTTAAACTTTTTATCCATAATGGACAAAATGACCTGAATAGCATGGAGAATCTCAATTATAAACATATTCAACCCATGTCTACATAATTGCAAAGACATAGCTTAGGAGAAAATAAAATGGTGCATATAGATACAAATGTATCATTTTCCATTTTCTGTATACAAGGCTTGAAATGTTTTTCATGACAAAGTTACTTACATTTCAGTTATGAACACTTTTCTCCTAAAAGATTCTGATGATTATTTTTAACTATATTACAATGGGAGTCCTGGGGCTTTCATAATTTCAGCTATAATTTTAAGAGAAAAAAAATAGAAGCAAATTTCTAGCTTTGGGTTTGTAATTGCCCACAGGTCATGCATTTAAAGTAATGGAAATGTTCAGTCATTATCTAAATAAGTGACATAGAGATACAGTCTTACTTACTGTTTGTTGGATTGAAAGTAGTCTGCCCCACATATACTGCAGAGGGAAAACAAGTAATCAAATCAGTGCAATATAGACAGACTTTAATAGAATAATTAAGAATTTTACTACCCCATAGACGATAATCTTGAGTGATAAATATGACATTTGTACAACCATAAAGTTTAAGCTTCAGAATGAATAACTGCAGTGTTCCAGCTATCCTTTAAGTGCTAACCTTGTATCAGTGGTAAATATTGTCAAGATGATTTATATGTTATTATGTAAACCTCAGGTATCTAAATAATACATTATAATTAGAAATATTTCTATGAAAATGCAGAAAGATATTTCAAGTTGAGAAGGGAAATAAAAACATAATTGTAGTGTTCACTTATGCACAAAGCAACTGGAATAGATTGATTTGAACAAAGAAAATTTAGAGGGAAAAGTAATATAAAGCTATAAACAATGCTCAGACTCATTTAACTTAGTTAAGTTATTAAAATAATTAACTTCTAAAGACCAAATCACATATAACATAGTAAACCTGGAAGAAAAACAGTACATTATGAAAGACATAAAATGAATTCACTTTCTTCAAATAATTCTTACAATATATTTATTGTACACGTTTTGTTGTAATACTAAGTTCAGGGCTTAGAAAAATAAAGATAAAAAGATTCTTGAGGAGCTAACAGCATGTTGTAGCAAATGGTTGTATGAGTATTATGAAATGATGTACAAATATAATAGTAGAGATACACATAAGGTTTGATGAAAATACCAAAAACAGGTAACTTACTGCAAAATTTTTACCAGTGTGTGGTGTATTGAGGTGGGCGTTAGTTGGTAAGTGGTAGTTGAGAAAGCACCCTGGAGAATTGGTTATTAAGCTGAGTATAAAAGAATCAGTTAATCATAACTAGATGATATCTGTGGGCTGTAAGAAGGACATCCAGACAAAGGGAGTGCCATAAAGCATTATTATAATTATGAGCATTGGCATGAATGTAAGTTTTCGGTGGTTAGGAAAATATAATTGTTTTCTTGTTTCTGCAATACTGATTTGAATTAGAAAATAGAACCAGATATTAGAGAAGTGAAAGGCAATAAAACTATACATGATATGGTATAAAAATATCAAAAACACTAATTTACATCAAAGAAAATGTTAACTTTATTCAAAAGGCAAGTATTATGTTTATTCCAACTGCTCTGACACCTGCTGTCTGTACTACGTTTCAATTCTGACACTAACTGCTTGGATTTAGCACAGGCCCCACCAGTTAAGAGCGGTATGGACTAGTCTCTCTTCAGAAGCCAGATGCAAGTTTTGGGGTAACTCAGGCTATCCAATTTCTGACCAACTGGCTACAACTTTGAGGGTTCCCATGACCAGTCCCCTCAGGTTTGACAATTTTCTAGAATGATTCATAGAACACAGAAAAGTGTTGTACTTAAAATTACAGATTTATTACACTGGATACGTGGGATGTATTCTGGAAGGGAACACAGAACTTCTGTGCTCTCCCTTCATGGAATCAGAGAGTCATTTCCCTGCAACACCAATGTGTTCACCAACCAGGAAGGTCCACTAGGGCTTAGATGTATAATAAATTATTCGGATATTATTACATAGCTGTAATTGATTATATCACTGGCCATGAATTTGAACTCAACCTCCAGTCACCATCCTGTCCCTGAAATTTGGGCTAGCTCAAAGTCTCAAGCCACTAAGCATGTGATGGTTCTTTCTGGTTATCAGCCTCCACCCCAAAAGCTATTTTCAGGCCTACTATTACTGACTTCATGAAGTTTCAAAATTTATCAAACCTTGGAAAGTAGTGTTTCATCTATACTTTCCTTTTTTCCTCACGTTGTTTTGAAGCAAATACTAGACATCATCACACTGTATTTGTAAATATTTTGAAAAGTTTCCAATTTTAATTTGGCTTTACTCTTAGTTAAAAACATCACTAAAAGTATAAACAATATATAACAAGATGTAAACAAAACTACATAATAGGAAACAAGGTCACATTAATTCTCTATGTGAAAATGTAAACAAGCCACTTTCAAATTAAGACAAAAGTGAACAGGGAGCTATGATCTTTATACTAGAGTCCAAAAGCTTAAGCAGTATCATGAAATGTTAATTCAGTTTACAGTCATCAATGAACCTACTGTATCTACTTTCTTCTTATATAGTTATGCTTATAAAAGCAGAGAAAATACTTAATATGTACTTTACAGTATATTTAATCAGCTTAATATACAGGATGTTTTAGTTTATATCAAAGTAGTAGACAGGGGACTGTGCAAATCCTGCAAAAATGGTACTTTGTGTATCTGCTAATTAAAAATAAAAACAGAGTTTGCTGTTTAGAAGTGATACAATTCAAATTACCATAAAATACAAAGGTCTGCAAAAATACAAAGTCTAGAAAAAGTAACACCCCTTTTTTATGAGCTGGTAAACTTAAAAAAGGGTGTTACTTCTACCAGACAGTATATATACAATTCCAATAACACATGTAAGTTGTTAGATTTATAATATAAATGAAGCCTTTTAGCAGTAATAATTTAGAATATAAATTATGAAAAAAGAATTGCCAATTGATCAAAAAAGCAGGTTTTTAATTTTGTTATCTTAAACTATTCATGATTTCAATCTAATTAGTATCTTTCAGTCTCTAATCCTACCATTATGACATTTTAAAATTGGTGGATAATTTTTTAAATATAATTATTTAATATAAAGTAAGTTGAACATCATAATCTTCCATGAAATGGGGGAAAATATTTATTACTCTGTATATTTTACTAAAAAAACTCTGTGCTAAAAGTATTTCCTTATTATACAATATGCTAAACTGACTAAATGATACTGAAAATCATGGAGAAATTCTTTAAATTACTTATTCAACCCAAAGCAATTCCCTAGAAACGAGAATCATGAGAAACCCTGCTCCATTTGTAGGCATTTATATCAGGCAGAGATCAATTAGAGGTGGGCCACTAAGAATAGTATATATAATAACAAATTACTATAAGGACTTGTCTATCTAATTGTGGGAGTGATTAAACAGTTCATCTATAACTGCTTCCATGTCTCCTGCTGGGTCTGAAGTGAAGAGGACAAGAAGTATTTAAAGAAATGTGGACACAGTGAGGAAGAGCAAGGGCAAACTGAAACTTGTAAGAATAAACTGGAACCTGTGAATATGAACTGGAAAACATTCATCTCTCAAGACCTCCAAATGTCCAGCTTCAATGATTTGCAGAAGAGGCTGGTGCTGTTCCTCAAAGGCATAAACATGTATTTGGCACAGGAGTCAGAAGAGCTGGGAAAGGAGAGGTAGCAGATGGTACAAGCCCAGCTACTGCTTCACGCCAATGAGGTGAGTCAGCAGATTCAAGATTCCGTGCATGAACTGTAATTAAAGCTAAATCTTACACTGATCCTTGCCTTGTCTAGCTATGGTTCACTTTCACCTTCTGAATCTTGCACATAATTTCTCCTGTGGCCAAAATTAGTGCAGAACATTGAGGGAAAGCTATCAAGGTTCATTTCTTGCCATTTTGTAATCCACATGTATCCTTTATTAACCAAAGGTAAGTTTCAAAATCATGCTTCCTCCTAACATGATTCAACTATCTCTTATACAACTGAGAACACACTAACCATCTTCCTAAACAAATTTACAAGGTCCTACGTTTTTCTTTGTTTGATACCCATTTCTGTTTGGAATGAATCATACTTTCTCTTTAATGTTCTGTAACCTAAACATCAAGATACACGGTTAACTACAACACATATTATGTTTGTTGATAATAGGAGAGAAGGAAAAATGCTTAAATTATACACAATTGTATCCCTTACTGAAGTAGGGATGGAACACTCATAGCTATTATCAACCTCAATTCAGTAATTAGTCATGAAGACATAATTGTCATTTTCCACTACCTTTTTCCACTGCTATTTTGTATTTATTCCCTTTGGTCTCAGCAATTGCCTCCGCTGGTTGTGGTTTCCTGTCTGGTTGAATAAGCCAAACTTTTTTTCCTGAAGTGTTTGGGTCATTACATATTGGGTTGATGTGATTATGCATGGACATTAATCACAGACATTGGAGTATCCATAGGAGCCCCGGAAGCCAAACATTCTACTCTTTGCACCCTATTTTCTAGTAGCATCACAATTTCTTTTAAACGTAGGGTCCATCACCCTCATCAGTACAGAAATTCTATTTTCTTTGTATTTTGTATTTTTGAAAATGTAAACTATATAAAAATATTTAGATGATATACATGCATCTAGCAAAACAGTACATTTGCTTTTTCTAAACTAAAAACACCATAAATGTAAGGAGATATCACTGATAAATTAATAGTCCTGTTTTTCTCCTTTACTTCCCACTCATGATGTTTTGAATGTTTGTGTCCTCCCAAAATTCATATGTTGAACTCCTCTGTCCAATCTGATGGTATTAGGAGGTGTGACCTTTGGGAAATGATTAAATGCTGATGTGGAACCCTTATGAATGAGAATGACCTAACAAAAGAGGGTCTGAAAAGCTCCTTTGTCTTACCATGTGAGGATACAAAAAGTCTGAGATCGTTTCCTGATTTACATTGGTGCCCTGAGCTTGGACTCTTCACCTTCAGGACCGTAAGACATTTCTGTTGTTTATAAGCTAATCTAGACATTGAGAATCCAATCCAACAGTGTGTAAAACAGTTTTTTTGCTGATTTGGCAAGATACTGCCTCTCATTTTTTTGATCTGCTCACTTGTCAAATGATCTGATACTCTTCACTATGCTTCACGTATTCACATTTAACCCTTAAGCTTGTCTAACCTGCAGCCCAGGATGCCTTTCACTGTGTCCCAACACAAATCCATAAACTTTCTTAAACATTGACTTTCTTTGTGATTGTTTTGTTTGTTTTTTTAGCTCATTAGCTATCGTTACTGTATTTTATGTGTGGCCCAAGAAAATTATTCCTCTTCCAATGGGCCCCAGGGAAGCCAAAAGATTGGACACCCCTGCTCTAGATCTTTTCAGGATCATAAATAGCCACCTCTTCCTTAAACTAATCTCCATTTCAAGTATGTCACTATCTGATTAATATCTTCTATTTTTCTGGTGCACTAACTGTATTACTTCAATTACAACAATCCTTCTTACCAAACCATAATCTACAATCAATTAATACTTTCACGTCTTTATAGTCTCATGATAACCTTGTATCTTTCCCCCCCATAACCTGATTTAATTCCATGATCAGTTTTAGGAGTCATTTTGTTGCAAATACCCTCATTCCCTTTCAACTCTCTTAATTTTTTTTTTAAATATATATTTTATTTATTTATTTATTTTGACAGAGGAGAGAGAGAGAGACAGAGACAGAGAGAGAACTGAACTAGGGGAGCTCCCAGTTCAGCACATGGTTCTGCACGGGCCGGGGCCGGGATTCGATCCTCGGTCCCCGGCGCTGCAAAGTGAGCGCCTAACCCACTGAGCCATCCCGGCTTCCCCAACTCTCTTAATTTTTAATATTTATTTGGCCAAATTACAACCCTGGTACTGTCTAACTGGCTAACTATAGCTTTAAAAAAAAACAAACAAACTAATCTTGCTGAATCTTCTAATTTAAATTCATGATAAATGATTTCAATTTAACACTCACTGTTATTCCACAATCGCATTATATTTCTCTACTCCATCCATTCTCCCAATCTGAAAGATGACTTTTATGTTTTTTCTGAGTTCAACTATTCAACATCTACCTATATTTAAACTCCATTAATACCCCTGTTTTATATTTCACTAACAGAATAGAGAATACCTGCAAGCTCCTATAATTTCCTCTCATTGTGTCCATGCACCACACCATATGTTCTCTCACAGTACCACTAATAAGCCACCAAATTCATTTCTAGACTCACTTTCACTTACACATTCAATCCCTTATCCTCACAGCTACTTTTAAATCATTATTCCACTGCTTTTGTCTCATATTTTTTTCCCTTGCTACTAGATCTATACTTACAATTTAAGATTCTTTTCTTATTCTTCTGCTATTAAAAAGGACAAAACCATAGGTTTCTCTCAATCTCATTTCTCCATTAATTTCTCTCTACTTCTCTTTCTTCCACTGCAACAAAACTTCATAACTACACATACGTACTTCATATATACCCTCTCTGACCTTATTTCTCTCTCTTAAATCCATTACAGTCAGGCTTTTGCCATCATCATGACATCAAAATATATTTAGTCAGTGTGTCAAGACCACTAGTGAGTTGTAAGTTGCCAAATATAAGTGTCAGTTGTCTATTCTCATTGTGAAACAGGGGCATCTGACACTATTGATCACACTTTCTCTTATTTTCCAAGTGTCTTCCTTTGACTGGCACCTATGTGACTGACTGCTTCTTCTGCATTTCCTTTATTTCTCCTCAAACCTTTGTACATACAAGTAGATCTTGGAGTACTCTAGATATCTAACCTTAAAATAATATCTTTGGCTTATATGCTTATATGCACTTTCTCAGGAATTTTATTGTCTCATGCTCTAACTATATTCCTATACGCTGAAGAATTCTTAATTTACTTGTATATCTCTAGCTGGAATCTTTCTACCAAATTTGACTTGCTTATGTAAATGTCTATTTCACATCACTACTTGAATGTTGCTAGGTATTTCTGAATTAAAATATCAAAAAATTGGAGCCCTTGCTAAGCTTCTGCACCTTTAAAAGTTATTCCTCTGTTATACCATATTTGTTTTTACAAATTCCATATTTCATTTGTTCAGCTTCAATTATTTGATGTTCTTGAATTTTTCTCCCACTTTTTCCATGAGTGTGTGTAGTAATTTTGTTTGCTTTACATTCAACTTGACCTAAATTCATACATTTCTCCACACCACTTCTAGCACTCTGGTTCGAGTCACCAAAGTAGGTCAAAGGCAATACAGTACAGTACATTCTTAGTTAACTGGCACTCGTAGGGATTGGTAGATATCAAAAAAAATGTAAGTAGACTCGTTAATTGGAACTCAAGCAACCAGCACTTTCAGGTAACTGGCAAAATCTTAAACACACAGCAAAATTTTGCTGCTTGCCGGAGTTTCAGTTAACAAAGAGTCTACTATCTAACTATTCTCTCATTTCCTTTCCTTGACTTTCTATTATAGCTCATTCTTTGGAAAAACAATGGCCAGATCACATCACCTTAGTTCAAAATCTTCCCATGGCTTCTCGTCTTGCTTAGAGTAAAATGTAAACTTTTACAAGGCTGATAAAATACTAGGCAATCTTTAGTGCTGCTGGTATATTCTGGGTGCTTTGCTCAAAACACTGTAACCCATAGCTTTGGTTATGTGCCCCTTCCCTTCTCTACTTCTAGTAGAATAAGATTGTCTCTTCTGAGAACTGTCCTGAGCAGCTGCAGCCAGTTCAACCTCAAGAGCTGAGAATCCCCAGGAACTTGCAGTCTCTCATGCAGCATTTTTATGTTGAGGAATAATGTGTGCTGGAATATAAAAACCCAGGTATGTTGCCTAGCATTGGGCTCACATCTGAGAGATAATTTATACTCTAGGTCTCCGTTAAAGGGACTGGACTGAGTGAGTTTAGGACTCAGTCTGAAATTACATTCTTGCTTTGCTTCTTCCCTTTCCTTCCTTGATTATACCATCCTATTATTGGGTTCTACTGGGAATGTTTCTATGGTAAGTCACTGTATGCATGCCTGTTTTCAGGGTTTGCTGCTGGAGACCCAAGGTAACCCTCTACTCTAGTTACTTCTTTGGCTACTATTTTACCCATCGTTTTCTAAGCTTTAGCTTCTTATTTTCCCTTTTATTTTTCCTCCATGACGGCTGGCATGTTCCCTCCTCAGGTCTATGGCATTTATTCCCTATGCTAAAAGTATCCCTCCTTTAGCTATCCATAGGGCTCAGTGTTTCACCCTCTTGTGTATTTGCCCAATTACACTTTCCCAGGGAGACCCTTTTTAAAAAAAATGTAGTTATATTCTCCACCTCCAAACACACACTCTCTTTCCGCCTTTGTTTTTACCACTTAAGTTTGCAACCTAATGTATGTGTTTTATGGATAATGTGTACTTATTTATATTGCCTACCATTAGAATGTAAACACCCTGAAGGCAGGAATTTTATCTAGATCTCCAGAAATTTGAACAGTTTCTGGCCTACTAATATGGCAAGACAAATGATTTTTTGAATTAATTGAATAAATATTTAATAATATGTAAATCTTGCATTATTGATGATTTTGTACAGAGACTATACAGTAAGTCCTCACTTAACTTTGTCATAGGTTCTTAGAAACTGACTTTAAGTGAAATGACATGTAATGAAACCAATTATACCACAGGCTAACTGATATAAATAAGGTAAATTCCTAAGACATATTTCTGATTACAAAAACATCAAATTTCTAAATAAAGACTCAAACTATTTTTAATATTTAAAATTGATATAAATATGAGTCATACATATATTTAAGGGGAAAAGAAAACAAGAAAAGTAGTGATTTCCCTACCTGTTTATTCTAGTTCGGTGTCATTGAGGACCAGAGCTTATCCTGGCAGTTCCAGGTAGAAGTTAAGAGCCAACCCTGTGTAAGATGCCTTTTAATTGCAAGGTGCTCTCACACTCATATCCACACTCACTCAGACTGGGCTACTTTAGACACACCATTCACCTCATGTGGTCATCTTCGGGATGTGGGAGGAAACTGAAAGAAGATAGAAAAAACCCACACTGACATGAGACATGCAAGCCCCAGGATTTAATGTTTCCTCATTCATATTGTAACAAAACATTATCTGAAGATCTGCTCTATCATACTCTATGTTATTAAGCAAGTTGTTATCATTCTGATCATGTTTTTGAGATAACCTGTGATGATACCTACACCTAAGATTCACTCATTTTTGCTTTATAGCATTTTGTCATTCCAAAGTAGCTTAGAAGAATAGTAGGAAAAAATATTTAGTTAAAATTAATGGAAGCTATAATTTTCAATTTCTAACTTATAGAACAGAAAATTGCATGGCCACATTTATTTATATATATATCTATATATATATCTATATATATCTATATATACACACACACACACACACACACACACACACATGCATATATAGTAATTTAATAAGAAATTATTGTCTTAATCACTAAGCATTTTTGTAATTTTTTTACTTTTAAACTTGCCTATAAATTATTTTTCAATGACTATTATGTCATATCCTATAACATACAGAGAAAGTCTTACATTTTCAAAAGAACGATTAAATAGCAAAATTCCTGCTTCATGGAAAGGTAAATGACAAAAAATATCAAAGAATATTGATTAATTCTTTAAGATCTAGGCAACATAGTCTAATTTCAAGTACCAGCGTTCTAATTTAGTCTTCAGTTTTGAAATAGTTGATAAAATACTTTATGAGATGAAGAAATGCAATTGAAATTAGAAACAACATAAAGATTTCCACTAAAATCAGTGACTCTATAGTAATATTAGTAGTATATTTGTAAAATGTAATTCATAATAGATTTTTCTTTAAAGCTCAGAGTTAAATATGAGGATATGAGTATTTTTGAAATATTTTATATTTGTTTCAGAAGTATTAATATGTAATGATGGGTTTTAAATGCACACACAATATTTTAAAACTGTTTTTAAATATTTGCTTAACTCTAGGAAAAAGTGCTGTCTGTGAAACAGTCAACTGTCATTGCCCCTACATGTTTTTTTGAGATTATAAGGTCAGTTTTATCAATGCCTTTGAATAGAAGGAACTCTACAAATTAAGAGTCCTGATCCTGGCTTTCTTCTACCCAGTATTTAAAAGAGATGACTAAAATCTGAAGATCTGTTTTGATACATACAGGATTCTTACAATTGGGGCAATATATAGGACTGTCTATGAGTAAAATACAGTTTTTAACAGTAAGTAGGCTATAGCAATATAAACAAAGTTTCAATATTTATCATATAGTTTTAGTATCAAAAATTAGATAGTAAAGCAACACATGTTCTCTTCTAGAGAAACAGCATCATCATTAAGAATAAAATTTCAGGATAGCTTCTTAAAGTTTTCTTTCTTTTTTTTTTTTCTATTTTTTTTTTTATTGTTTGTGACAGAAGAGAGAGAGAGAGAGAGAGAGAGAGAGAGAGAGAGAGAGAGAACTGAACTGGGGGAGCTCCCAGTTCAGCATATGGGTCCGCATGGGCCGCGGCCAGGATTCAATCCTGGGTCCCTGGTGCTGCAAAGTGAGCGCTTAACCCACTGAGCCATCCCGGCTTCCCAAGGATAGCTTCTAATTACAAAGGTTTTCCACATTAAATTTTCAAGTGTTTCAATAATAACTATTCTTTATGCTTGACAAATTTGTGATGCAACGTAGAAGACACCAATTCTATCTTATATCAGGGGTCTCCAAACTACGGCCCACAGACCAGATGCAGCCTATGAGGCCCTCTCATCCAGCACGTGGAGACCTTTTTATCTGAATAAAATAATATTAAATAAATAATTAAAAACAACATCTATGTTTTGATTCTTTTTTATTTGGACCTCGAGTGTGTAGTCGGCCCCCAAACTGCTGTTTGATAGTTAATGCGGCTGAAAAGTTTGGAGATCCCTGGGGAGGATAGATGAAAGAATTCACAAAGTTTCATTGATCTTCCTAGTGTGGGGCTGGTTACATGTAGCCATACATTATCTACCACGAAGAGGTTGTTTGTATGAACTGGTGTGCTGGAACCTGCTTGTACAAAGCTCACAAGAATACATTTTCTGATCTCTTTCCAACTCTGTTCAGTGATGTAATTTTGAAGCGCTAGTTCTTGAACAGTGAGAATATCTACACCAAAGGAATTGATAAAAAGCTGCAAATCAGAGTTTGTTTGTTTGTTTGTTTGAGACACAGTTTACTAGCACATTTACTGTCACCTCTCTTTGAATCAAATTTGGCTCTGAGATTGCTTTGACCAATAGTTTTGGCAGAAGCGATGCTATGTCAGTTTTCAGGCCGAGTTCATTAAAGATTGGGTCTCTATTTTTTACCTCTTAAAATATTTTCTCTTGGAAAAATGCCCAAGCAACTAGGGAAGAGCTCACAGGGACAAAACCAAGGCTCCCAGCTGAGAGCTGACATTAACTTGCCAACCACCTTCAGATGGATCCTTCCACTGCAGTGAACCCATTTCAGCTGACAACACAAACAGTTGAACACCCTCACTAACCCAGCCCGAATTGTAGATCTGTGACTAGGTAAATTATTGTTTTAGTTTGAAGACACAACATTTCTCAGTAGTTTACGTAATACTACAATAGATAACGAATATGAAGACACAGCTTGAAAGTAGACAAACTAAGACCAGAAACCAGGTTTACTAACACATTATTAAAAGCTCTTTTAACAGCATAGTGCTTCTTCCTCTCTGTCATCCCCCATACTGGTAGTGGAAAATGAAAGACTATGTATTTTATCCTAAAAAATGTAGAGAAAAACAAACCAAAACAAACAAACAAAAAAACGATTTTTCTAATAGCATTTGACAAATACTTTCAAAGTCACTATTGTGGAATCACTGTTGATATTCTGAGTCCATGGTTGAGATATAATTGGCTTCCTTTTCTGATTGTTTATTTCCATTACTAAGCATAGCATTTGGAGGCCAAGTCATTGGTCTTTGTTTCATGGTTAAAATTGGTATCTGTTCTGTTTATTTGCTGACTACCACAAGCATCACAAATAATAATATTGGAGAATTGGCAGGAAAATGAATATATCAGTCACTTAAAGTCAAATTATAGTAACAAAAATAAACTGTAGAGTAATATACATTATCTTTCTTACTGATACATCTGGAAACAATTTTTTTTTGTAGATGTTTAAAATGAAGTAATCAGGAGAAATTGTTAATAATTTAAAGTGTTAGTAATTATAGACATTTTCAGGATTCACCCTGCTATTAGTATGTAAAAAATAAAAGCACAGATCAAAACATTATATTTGCTTGCCAGCATGACTTATTCAGCTCTTGATTATGTGACTATAAATACTGTTTTGATGTTCTAAATGGTTCTTCTCTTATCTTTCTTTTCTAGACATACACCTCTAAAGTAAGTATATGTATTTATGCATAGAACTTACCTTTTCATTCTCTAAAGAGTAAATTCAAAATCCTTGTATTCTATAAAAATACTCTCTGCTCAAATCTCAAAACTTTATTCTACTTTTTAAACCACATTACTCTCTTTTCCCATTGTACTTCTCACACATCTTCTTATCCCTATACCCAGACTTTGCACATAATGGCAATAGTTGAGAGAAGCAAAAGACAATTAAGATGTGCAGACTTGCTTGCTATAGTATGATATAGGTGTTTCTCATTCAATGTACCAATAAGATAGGCTAGTGTTCGAGTGTAGGTTGACCATGTTGACCCCTGTCTTCGAAAGTCCCTTATTTTCACCTACCTATATACAATAGATTCTCAGTTAACTAGCACCCATAGGGATTGGTAGATGCCAGATAGATGTAAGTATAATGTATAATGGAGTCTACTACATATATGCACATTGAAGTTCAATCAAATATTAAGACCCAGTTCAAAAGTACACAAAGTATTCTCAACTACCCACATCTGAAGTAATGGCTCATGCTTCCACCTTCACATTTGTCAACTAGAACACTTTACCCAGTATCCCCTATAACTAGCATAGGGATTTTCAGACTCTAGGTGTTCAAAATCTTTGTTTAATTATATTGAACTGCACTGAAAAATAGTATCAAAAAATTTAAATTTTGTCTATTAAATTGATTTTATCTTATCAGCTTATCTTATTCATCTATTAAAATACTTAAATCATTACCTGCCAAACTAAAGTTATTAAGATATTAATTATATTACTGACTAAATCAGTATATTCCAGAATTAGATTATATATGTGCAAAGAAATGCTGGCTAAGAGGATAAAAATAGCAGAGAAGAGAGACCTCCTGAATTATCTGTGCTTTATTTATAGTAATGTTATGTACATAAAGGAGCCTCTTTAAAATGATCCACAAAGCAAGTGGTATTTCAATAGTAAATAGTACAGAGACCAAAGGAAATTTAATTTAAAATTATTCTATAAATGTCAGTGAGAATTACACCGGGAAAAAAAATCAGATGATAAAAATTATCAATAATGTCCTCATCAGAAAGGTCAATCAAAGTTATTTCCCTACTGTTTTCAGGAAAAAAAACCCAAAAATAAACCTTTTCAATTAAAAATTGCTGGGTAGTATTAAAGAAAGAACACTTTACCTGGAGCAATTTTTTAAGGGAAAATTCTCAAATAATTTTATTTTAATTCATCACTAAATATAATAACCAGAACTCAAAGAGATAGAGATTTGCTACAAGCCCTCTTGCTTAGGTAGTATCTCTCTTCATGCAAACTTTCCATCATCTTGTAACTAGAAAGTTTGAAGCCCTACTGAAGGCTGCTTCTGTGCAATTTTATTATTAAACATAATTCTAAGTTACCGAGCTATCAAACCTTCATTAAAGGAAGGGAAATATATTCAATTCAACTAAATTGTTCCATATAAATTGAAGTGGGCCATGGACATCATGAACTTACATAACACCCTTGTATCAAAAAAAAATTACCATGAGAAAAATTCTTCCTTTAATTTTGGTTCTCTTATATTCTGGCCTAAATTTAAATAATTGATGACTAAGGGGTCAGATTAAAGAAGACGGAATTCACTAAACAGTGGAAACTAACAATGTTATGTTGATTCAGTGGAGACATCCAAAGGGACCTTCTAAATATCACACAAATAAACGAGGGCTATCTGGAAAAAATCCAGCCATAAATGCCTCTATTTTCATATTACATGGCTGGATATTTTCCAAACTGCCCTTGTCTATAGGAAAAGAGTATGAGACCCTCAACGTAGAAAATCCATGAAATTAAAATGGAAATTATTTTCCTGTCATTAAAAATGCTAAAACAGGGGAAGCTGGGATGGCTCAGCGGGTTAAGCGCTCGTTTTGCAGCCCCGGAGACCAGAGATCTAGTCCCGGCTCTGGCCCATGCAGACCCATATGCTGAACTGGGGTGTTCCCCCCAGTTCAGTTCTTGCTGGAGCCTATATGGGGGACCCTGGCCCAGTTCCTGCCCTGTGCCCACCTGTGGAGTGAAACTATATGGAAAACTAATGCTGTCAACTATGGAGACTGCTCTAGGCCCTCCCCCTTCTCTCTGTCTCTCTCTAGCTGTCTCTGTCTGTCAAAAACCAATAAAAATATATCTTTAAAAAAAAAGGCTAAATCAGTCCTGTTATGTATGAGAAATGGCCATTCCTGTATCCCACTGAAATTAATATAAATTTTTACAAGTTTATAGAAAACAATAAACTATTTTATAAAAACTTGGAAATATTCTTGCAGTAATTCTAGTGAAGAAAATTCTAAGGGAATATTCACAGAACAAAATTTATTTATTAAAGTATTAATAATGAAAACATTTTATGATAAATTCCTTAAAGAATTTTTTTCACAAGATATGGTATTTTTATATACATTATACAACCATTGTGAATTATGTTTGATTTTGTATGGTATTTTTTAATATGGAAAACACACAATATTAAAAGGAAAGGTAAATTTCTTGGAGCAGGGGTAGGGGTAGTGATCTTTCTGAAAAGAAAAAAAAGTGAATCAAGGTTCTTTTGCCTTACTTTGAGAAGATCAGTGTTGTTGGAATATCAAACATTGATCTTTGAGCCCAGAGAGAAGATTCCTGGCAGGTAAGATAACAAGGTTACTTTGAGTTAAGAAATCACCATTATGGAATGGATTAGTACTTGGGCCTTGCTTGTCATGGAAAATATTTTCTTATTACAAAAGCATGTCTTGGGCCAGAATTAAACATGTCATCCCAACACTGTGAGCATATGTTTGAGGAAAATGTATGTGAGAAAGAGAGAGGAGAGAAACGGTGTGTGTGTGTAAGAGAGAGAGAGAGGGCAAGAGCACACATGTGTACTGATGTATACTAATTAGGAAAAAACAATTTTGGTGATATCATGATTCAGAATAATACTGGGAAAACTCCTTTTTTTGGTCTATGAGACTATAGTGAAATTCTTCTAGCAATGTTTAATGGTCATAACAACATGTAAAGGAGAACATCATAAAGACATTGTTTGTTTGCCACAATGTTATACAGTAGTAAAAGCAGCAATTGAAGCAGAGGTTGGAGTGCAACTGATGGATGATCATATCAAATTTTATCAGCAGGACCTAATAAAGCGACTGACACCTTGAAATCAGTAAGTACCAGGATTTTGATTTTGCATTTGTTTTTTAACTTACCAATGGAGACACGGTACAAGTAGAGTCTCCATAATAGGAAAAACAGGAGAACAAAAATATGATATTGTAACTTTATATTTTTAGACAGACTATAAAAAGGTGCCTGAACACTTACACAAAATGGCATGATCATATTTTTATTATAGTACTTTATGTTGACTCTCTGGAGAAAGTGTATAGTGGGAAAAGACCAAAATCAGAACTACTTAGGATCTTTCTACAATAATTACATCTAATAATTGTAGAGAGAAAAGTCTTGACCTGGAGCAGCTAAAATAGAAATGAGAATTAAGAACACTTAAGGATAGACTATTCATTAAATATAAGTGGAAAATGATTCAAAATATGAAGCAGTTTCTTAGGGTTTGAAAATAAATGGATAGTAGTAGTACAAACTCAGAAAACACCAAATTGTTTAATCATAGACAGAATTGATTCAATTTAGAGTTTGTTCAATTTGATATGCCTACAGGATATCTAGGTGCAGAGGTGGAAGAAAAGCAAACTCATGATTATATATGCAAATCTCAACCTCAAGTGTTGTTCTCAAGGTCTGATCTTAAAATAACTTCTCTAGGAATCAACATATACGAAGTCATTGATGCCACAAGAGTAAGTGAGTTAGTGAAGAAGAAAGGTGGGTCTATGGAATTCTGTAAAACACAAATATATGCAATGTGGGAAGAGATAAATGTGCTCATAAAAATAAGTAAAAATAAGAATGGGGAAACAAGAATAAATGCAATAGTATTTCAATAATAGCAAATGAAGTAAAGTTCATTATAGCAAATGAAGTAAAGTTCATTAAATTTGGAAATTTGGAACTCCTTTGTGACCTTCATAACAGCATTTTTAGTTGAACTCTGAGAACAGAAGCGAGACTACAGTGGGTTGAATAGTGAATAGGAGGTGCAGAAGTGGACAAAGAGTCAAGGCTTTTCCTTTGAGATTTTTTGGAGAAGAAATGGAAGACAGATTTTGAAGTAGCTGAAAGGAAGGTCTGTGCTACCATATCAAAGTAATTTTTTAGCCTGTGCCTAAAGACCCCCCTTTAAAGTACATTAGTAGTCTGGATATTGGTAAAAGTGGAAACATGGTAAGGATTATTCTTTGTGTTTGAAAAATCAAGGCCTTTGATAAGACTCTTAATTCTGTGATCCTTACTTAGGATATAAATGTAGTTATATTAAATTAAATCCAAAATATATCATTTATTTAAGAGATTTAGGAGACCATATTGGGAAGCAACTGACTTCTTCAAAATCCTTCTGATTTTGATGTCTATTTTCTCAGTTTCCAGGAATAATAATAATATCTGACCCCAGGACACCATCAACATTGATTATCAGAAATAGGCACTAATGGAAGAGACCAATCCTGATTGGACCATACTCAAAAATAACCAGTTCAGTCAAACAGTGCTTCCTAAATGAAAATCATAAAGGAGTAGGTGGGTAAGTGGTATTATTTATAAATTCTCTATAGAGAAACTAATGCAATAGAATAAAAGTAGGTATATGTTTTATCACCACTATATACCAATAATTCTAAGCAATGTCTATTATAAAGTACTTCACCTTTCTATGTGTGACTGCTTCAGATTTCACATTTAGCCATTGTTATCTATGTATCAACTAATTATTAGCCTGGTTAACTAATCAATATGAAACATACATGAAAGCATGCTTCTGGCATCTCTCTAGCTGCAAACAGATACACACACTATATTAAAAAGACATTAATTATAACATCACCCCATTTCAGGTTTCCTGAATTTAAAAAGAAAGATAAGTAATAATTCTGTGCCTGGATACCACCCAAGAAACTACACATTTCAACCATACAAACTTTATTCCACCTAAACAAATATAGTATTATAATAATGTCTACTTTGTATACTGAATAAAAAAATTCAGGGGGTTAAGTGAAAGGCCAAAGGACAACCACTAAATGATGGAATTAAGACTTGACTCCGAAGTGTGTTTTCTTTGTTCCATCATAGTTCTTAATATAATACCATGACAAAGTTTTCTTAATTGCAAAATGTTTCAAGATGCCCAGTGACACATAGGTATAATGCAAATGCCTTGCCCCCTTTATAGAACAAATATTGAGAGAAATTGATTAGATATAGTGAAGTAAGGAGGTTAAACAAAACATGCTATATGGAGGAAGCTCACACGGATGCATTTGATGTTCCCTTGAGCACTCCCAGTTAGTGTCAGAAACTTTACTTGGAAGTGAAGAAACTGAGGCTAGAAGATATGTGTTTCCTCTTCCCAGGCAGCCCTGTCTCAATCTAGTGCTTAGGTTCTTTTCAGAGTCATATTGCTGCTCTACATAAGAGAGGAAGATTTATCAATATAAAAAAAAATACGAGGGAAAAGGGATGTATAGAACTAGTGTTAAGGAGAAATAACCTAGTCCTAGGGGATTAAATTTGTCATGCAATTCATTCTAAATAACAGTGCACTTTACAAATGACATTCTAAATAATATCCTAAGAGCTATAGTGCCTGAAAAAGTCTTTACAATGTGTACACCATTAGAATATAACATTTTAAACCAATTATTTCATTAATTGCATTGTTATTATATGTAGGACAGATATTCTTTGGTGAGTGAATAGAAGTGCAGATCAGTCTGAGTAATAAAAGAAGTGGGGTTTGAATAAGAGCTCTTTATGTACCAGCAGTTCTAAAACTGTTAGCAAATTAAAAGGCAAATTAGAAACTGAAGGTGATGTCAGATTATAGTATGGCTTAAAGAGGAGTCTAGAAGCTTTTAAGACCACATTACCTGTCAAGGTGAAATGGGAAGCTAAGATTCAGTTTATTTTTATATAAACTGTAAAACAAATAATACTCTGACCTTTCCAGTTTCAGTATATGGAAATTACAGAGAGCTCAGTTGTAAGGTATAATTTAAAATCGTCTCAATGTATACTTGATATTTATATGCAAAATCATTTTAAACTCAAAGATCACACAGAAAATGTTCACAAGCAATGTTCAAATTTTACTTTAAAGTGTAAGTACTTAATATAGAATAGTTTTGCTTCATATTAATATTCTTCCTAAGCAGAAATAAGCTTACTTGCAATATACCTATTCTCAGTTTTGGAATGTGAAGAAAAAAGAAGATAGATACTAACTTACTTTTTGACAAATTTAACAGCTATTATATATCATTCTGGTCAAGCCAATGACCAACTGTGCGCAGAAGAGGAACTCATGTGTCATGAAAAAACAATTATATCATAATGTTTGGCAAATGTCCTCTTTATGAAGAGTTGGTAATTTATCTAACAGGTGACATCAATAAAAGAAATAACCATTTTAATGAAGAACAAAGAGAGATGAAATTGGAAGAAGAGAAGTGATTTCCCAATGTTAATCATAGACTTATGTTGTTTTTCACTTTCACAAGACTTAATAAAAGTTGAAGTTTAAGAATTGCTTTCTGAGGAAGCTGGGATTGATGGCTCAGCAGGTTAATCACTCAAAGCCCTGGGGACCAAGGATCGAATCCCGGACCAGGCCCTAAGGTACCCATCTGCTGAATTGGGATGTGCTTCCAGTGCAGGAGCCCCACAGTTCAGTTCTCACCCCCTGACTCAAGGGGGCGTGACCTCCCATGCCGGAGGCCTGCAGCCCAGTTCCCACCTGTGTGGATGGAAAACTGATGACAAACAACTATGGAGACTGCTCTGGGCCCTTCCCCTTCTGTCTCTGAGAAAAACAATAAAATCTTTTAAAAAACAAAAAAAAAGATTGCTTTCTTTCTAGAAGAATTCAGAATATGTACCTGTAAGTGAAAAGTTCTATCACATTTCAAAAACAATTCAGTGTTATAAGGAAAAGAACATTTTTAGTTAGATAGAATTTGTTACCCACTAACAGATAGTCATATATGTATACATAAGCACATCACATTATACAGAATAAAGTTTATGAGGAAATAGGCTAAAGCAGGGATCTTATGATTATAGGTAACATTATCTTACTGTATTTTTATGTTTTCTACAAAAATTGTATAACAAATTAATTGATTGAAAAATGTTACTTAAATTACTCAGGACATTTTCTATTCAGAGACAAGAAAAAATATATTTATGGTGAAATTGATTTGGAAGTTAAACATTTGTGGATTAAAATCTCAGCTCCTTAACATCCTGCAGCTATGTGACAATGGGCAAGTGATTTAATAATACTTTCTTTGCTTATTTTTCTGGAAAATATATTTGAAGCAATCTAAAAAGAATTATAATTTATGTAAAAATCACAGTAAAAGTTTCTATAGTGCTATATACAGTTCTCCAAATGATAATTTCTTCCTTGCTTTTTTTTCTTTATAAGTTATATTTGGTATTTATTTTAAATTATGATTTTGTCTCAAGCAATTTACAATATGAGCAGCTATTATAATATTTCAACAAATATATAGCTTTAAACAAATATCTTCAAAAAAGCATTCTTCCATTCTTTAAAAGATTATTCTTCTGGTTTTAAAACCTAGTTCACAGTGAGTTGTTTTAAGGTTTAAATTAGGGGTGTCTAATCTTCTGGCTTCCTTGGGCTACATTGGAAGAATTGTCTTGGGCAACACATAAAATACAGTAACACTAACTAAAACTGATGAGCTTAAAAAAATACAAAAACAAAAACAATAAACCAAAAACAAAGCAAAACAATGCTTTAAGAAAGTTTACAAATTAGTGTTGGGTGTTGGGCTGCTTTCGAAGCTGTCCTGGGCGACAGGTTGGATAAGCTTGATTTAAATCTTTGAGGAAAAAATTTTAGAAAATATTATGGAACATTTTTTCTTTACGAACTTTCTTTTCCAAAGTAGGTTAAAATCTGAGTAAATAGCACAAGAAAACAACAGTAAGCCCAAATCACATCTTTCCCCCTAGTCTCATTTTCTATCTTTCAATTAGTTACTAGTGTTTTGACAAAGATCATTGCTCTTATCTGCCATTCTATAACTAAAATCAACTTTAACATCTTTGTAGTTCCAAAGATAAATAAATAGAATGTACAGTTTTCCCACAACTGAGTGGTCAATACAGTCAAGAGTTTAGCGCTTACCGAATGCTAAGGGGAGAAGGGAGTAGTGGAGGGAGGTCAAATATATGGTGATGGAAAGATCTGACTCTGGGTAGTGAGCACATAATGCAACACACAGACAATGTAATGTAGAATTGTACACTTGAACTTACAATTTTTATCAACCAATGTCACCCCCATGAATTTAACAATTAATAAAAATAATAAAATAAAAAGTTTGATATGTATTCAAATATTCTGAAATTAAGTTTAAAAGTTACCTTAGCTGAAAATACTAAATTGAAATAAAATTTTCTTCAAGTAATTTATCTTATAATATGGTAGGCAATAACAGTTAGGTTATATAGATTGAGAACAAAAATAAGCCAAAAGATATAATAGTAGAAATGAATTTCATTAGGAAAATGTGTAAGAAATGAAAATATTACATGCTATACACAATTAAAAAAAAAACATTTCAGGGAAAGCCGGGACGGCTCAGTGGGTTGAGCGCTCCCTTTGAGGCCACGAGGACCGAGGATCGAATCCCGGCTCCGGCCCAGGCAGGACCCACATGCTGAACTGGGGAGTTCCCACAGTTTGGTTCTCTAGCTGTCTCTGTCTCTGTCTCTCTCTCTATCTGTCAAAAGTAAAATAGAAATAAATATGCACTGAAGATAAAATAATTACTCTCTATAAATATAAAAAGATATAAA
>PVKE010004095.1:0-67049 GCA_004027555.1 Craseonycteris thonglongyai
TGCAACAAAAATGTCTTAGACCCCACAGCCTAAAATATAGTCTATCTGGCCCTCTACAGACAGTATGGTTTATAGACCCCTTCAAGACTACAGCTTGGAGCACATGATAAGGATTTTCTTCATCCTCTTTGACTCCATGGGGCTTTGGGATATCTTCCATTAAGTTCCTAAGGACAGCTCAAAGGAAAGAACTTTATTCTTCTATAATCCTTTATCTAGGCCCTCTCTGAATCAAATTCTATTCTGACACATGCAGAACTAGCTCCCTGCTGCATTCACAGACTCAAGGACAAACTCCAATTCTCCCTTACAACAGGTATTCATTCCCAAACCCACTCTTTTATCTCTTTCACATCTGACCTAAGTAACCACCTTTCTGATTACAATCATATTCCTGGTAGTAAAAGAGTGTTTGCCTTTATTGTTCTATAAAGAATTTAGGATTTTTATAATTTTTACTTCTGGTATTTGTGGATTATTTTCCTTTCTTTCAAAATTTGAAAATGAGGTGATCCTTCTCAGCCTCTAACGAAAAAGCCTCTCTTGGAGATGCCCAAAAAAGAGGTTGTGCTTCCTATCTGACAGCAAAGCTACCTGCAACCCGTGGCCGAGTGAGCACAAAAACCCAGCTAGCTTTGTTCAATTATTAATTGTGCCTTCAACAGTACAGAGTGTGACTGCCTCGCAGAGGAAATGTATCTGCAATTAGCTGACCCCACAAGGGCATGGAGCCCTGAAAGGGGGAGATTCCATACAAGGTTCACAAGTACCTGATTACCTGTCACTTGATGACAGAAGGGGAGAAAGGAAGAAGGGTGTGAGGTATATTTTTATAAGGAGAAAAATGTTTATTACTTCTTAATTCAGTTTCTCATTTTTTTTTTTTTTAGGTTGTGCCAATTTTTTTCTTTTGACATCTGAAATCTCTTTTTTAAGTACACTGCAAGTGTCTTTAATGGAGGAAATTAGAAGAATGGTGAATCATATATGTAAAATCAAAATATATTCCTCACTTGGATAGAAAAGTGATTGATATATGTGTGGTTGCCTTTCTTACATTTCTGATTTTTTTACTTTTTCTCTTTTTTTTTAGTTATTCTGTGTAGTCAAAATGACATGTCACATATGTGGTTTTTAAATGTGACCTATTTTCTCCCTTAATTAAGTTAGACTCTCATAATTCCATAACTCCCAGAGGGTAATTGCACCGTAGCATGTATTTTCTATGAAGTGTTTGATCTCCCTTCTGTGTGTGGGAGATGCTGCTTCCATCTTCATTTAACTTTGTTTCTAAATCTTTCTTTCTCACATTCCAGGGGAATGTCCCTTTCTCAAGTGTTGCTTCCATAGTGTAAGGATAGCTCAGGGTTACAGCGTTTCTATGCATTTCACTTCTACAAAGGTTTTTATAGTCTCAATACCTGGAAGAAAAATGATGATTTAACCCCTTAGACTGAGAACAGCTTAGCAGGTACTACACAACTCTCTTATCCAAGCCAGAAGCCAGATTTGCTGTCAACACAGAATGTGGAAATCTCATATAGGAAATATTTTGTATTTTGATGGGCTGGGAGGGAAAACATTGTGTTGAGAGGAGCCAAGAGGATGATGGAGAGTCTGAAATAGAACTTCTCACTGGGTGTGGAGTTTTAATTACTTGGTCAGATATTCCCTTTTAATTCATTTCCAAATTTGAATTATTTCCTGATGGTTCTCTGAAACTCACTTAATGCTATAACCCCATCTGTCTTTCTTCTAATTGTATAACTCACCCAATTGTTAATACTTGCAACCTAAATTCTGCACTCATGTGTTTGGGAGAAATACATAATATTAAAATAAACTCATTTATTTTAGTTTGAATTCCAGAAGTACATGTTACAACTAACTCTCATCTGCTCTTTTCACTTACCATATTAGAATTAGTATGACTTCACATTTCACACAGAGAGTATATGATCTACAGTTTAATTTTCAGGAAATTCTTTCTCTGAGATTTTCTTGTACGGACCTTCCAGAAGGTTCTGTGACTCAAACTTGGTAGTATATGAATGTAGAAGATTTAACCCTATACACACACACACTTTCCAGGTAAAGGTTCTTGACCATATAGTGACAATCTAAATGAGAAAAATGGTTGAGCCTGTTCTAGTCATTGCTTTCATTTTTATTTTTTAACATTACCGTTTCCCTCTACAAAGAGCAGAAAATAGATAAAGAAAAAGCTTCCTGTGTTTTCTTTTTATTGTCTTACTTGTATATTGTTTTAAAAATATGTCATCCACCAATATGGAATTACCGGTATATTCAGATTAATCTTGAGCCCCATCTCACAATTTGTTCTTTTGGCAAGAAATATTCATAGATTACTCATTCTACACAAGGACAAATTGAAGAACAAGACAGACATGGTCCCTGCCCAAATGGAGCTTATAGTTCAATAAGAAATCAGAGCATTAAAGTAATAATTGAATGAATAACTACTTGATTAGATTTATGCAGTATAAAGGAAGATTATAGCATTCAATATGACCATAAAACAGGGCCATATAGCAAAATCTGCAAGGTCAGCGAAGCTCCCCTGAGGGGAGCATATGCTGAAACCTCAAAGAACAGAAACTAGTGAAGAACATAGGGGAAGGCAGGGTATCCTAGGCAGAGAAAGACCAGATATGATAATACATTTAAGAATCCATGGGAGCATGTTTATTTGAAACCATGATGTTAGTGTTTAGTTATGCCACTAAACACTAGTGTTTAGTGTTTTAATGTTTACATCTTCCATAAGGACATGCTTTTTCTTTTACTTTTTAATATTCCAATTTGTCTTTTCAAAGAGCAGAAAATAGATATAAATCTTGCTATATATTTTTTCAGTACCTTACTTGTATAATTGACTTTAAGTATATAATGTACTATGTACCAATATATATACTTTCCCAGGACAGCAGGCATATAGACAGTTATTTGTGTGTATGAATATATTCAATTTAAGTCAGAAACATATTCTTTCCTTGTACATATGATTTCATAATAATCTAATCCAATAAACAAACTCATTTAGCAGTAACCTTATCATTTAAACAAATGAGTAACTTAGAAAATGAAGACTACCGAACTTAACCACATGACTTTTGTCATCCATGCCTTTTAAAATCCTAGAAAGACTCACAGTAACCAACACTGTCAACACTGAAGCCATGGGAGGATCTCCACAGCCAAATGTGCTGGCCATCCTGACGAGTGTAGTACAAATGTCCTAGCACGACCTCATCTTCTCCTTCCAACTCTACCCATGTTTGTCATCTGATCCCCAGAATACTTCTTCTGAAGAGAAATGAGCCACCCTAGACATGCCTTTGAGGGACTAGCTTGGAAATGAGTGCTCCAGTACATTTTAGAGGCTTGGGTGGGGGAAGGCAAATGCTTAATCACAAACTTTTTATATGACCTAGCAAAACAGAAGAGAACGCATCGCTCGGCATCTCACTGCTTCAAATATATATATATATATATATATATATATATATATATATATTTGCATATATATATATATATATATATATATATATATTTGCCATTATTCCAAATAGTATGTGTTTTATCATGTTTAAAATAGATCTAAACAGGTGTGCCAGGATAGCTCAGCAGTTGAGCACTTGCCTTGCAATTGCAAGGTAAAGGGTTCAGTTTACAGTCCCAGTCTGTGCAAACCCATATGCTGAGCTGTGGTGCAACTCATAATCGCAGGGATAACATGGTAATCAAGGTTCCTGCCTCCCATGTGGAAGGCCCTTAGTTCAGTTCCCACCCCATGCAGCCCCACACCTACCTGTGTGGAATGAAACCACATCACAACTAATGATGTACAACTATGGAGTCTGCTCTGGGCCTACCCCTTGCCCTCTCTTCTCTCTCTCTCTCTCTCTCTCTCTCTCTCTCTCTCTCTCTCTCTCTCTCTCTCTCTCTCTCTCTCTCTCTCACCTTCCCTTAAAACAATAAAATAAATCTTTAAAAAATAAAGCAAAATAGGTCTAAACATAGAATCTTTGTCAAAGGTTATCATGAGAATAAAAAGAGAACATACAAGTAAGGTTTTTGGTAGTATTAGCAATTATTGATATTCTTGTTTTATTATTTATTTTTATTATATTTATCCATTCATCAGCTCCCAATAATGACAATTTGGGGGGAGACTGATAATTTGATTGGAAACAACCTCAGTTCCATCTTTATCTGGGTCTCTTCTCCATTCCAATACAACCACCAGGGAGAATTTAATAAGATTAGTTTTACTATTTTATATCTTATATTGCAATATTTCTCAATCTACCCACCTGAGGTGTTTCTTTTTCAAAAGGACATGACAACAATGTCTTGTTAGGGAGAGATTTTCTAGGACAGCTCATTTAGATGTCCATGCTTTTCTTGGGGGACAGTTTTCCCAGAGCCTGACTGCATAGCAAATATTTGATTAACTATAGCTATGTAGAACCTATGGGTTGCCAATACCGCACATTATTTTGTTTTTACAAAATTGGTATTTCCAGTGATGATGGTCCTCTGACACCAGAAAGTGACCAGCAGTGTTCAGGAGTGAGCCATTGAAAGTAACAGTAGGTCTGCACCATAAACAACACAAAAGGAACGTAATAAGTTATCATTTTTTGGAAAAGCATATTTAAGAGATCAAAAAGATTGTGAAATTGTTGAAATGGGCAGATATTAACACAATGCGATTTCTTAAGATAAATGCTAGTTGATTTACTTGGGAGCCAAACAAACCACTACATAGGACTCACAATGTATTAGACAGGGCTCACTCATACAAGAAAAAGTCAGGCTAGGCTATGTAATTCTTGGGTACCACCCACCTACTGCTAACTTTGGGCTCTTGACTGTGGATGTCAGGTTGGGTCTACACTAAGGTTTCTGATGAGATGTCAGAGTAGGTCTGACCTAGATTCTCGGTTAAGAGGGCAATCCTAGCTCCCATGTATCAAGGCATTTACTGAAGGTAGTTGGAAGCAGAAGGACCAGAAGCCAGGTTCCAAGAGAGGCTCAGAGTAGGAGATAAATATTGTCTATGTGAGAAGACAATACTGATGAGGCTGGGCTCTTTCTCTTCCTTTTTAACAGCAATGATTTATTTGTCTGTATTCTACCTCCTTAAATATTTATTTATTTATTTTTAATTGTTTTTTGACAGAGAGAGAGAGAGATACAGAGACAAAGAGTGAACTGAACTGGGGGAGCTCCCAGTTCAGCACATGGTTCCGCACGGGCCGGGGCCGGTATTCAATCCTTGGTCCCTGGCGCTGCAAAGTGAGCGCTCAACCCACTGAGCCATCCCGACTTCCCCAGTGTATTCTACCTCCTTAATAGCTATCAATTCATTCCCCTGTACCCATAAACCAACATTTTCTCTCATTTGTAGTTCAGCAGTTTTTCAGTTGGACTCCCAGCTACTCATTATTTTCCCCTACTGCAAAGATACTATTTCTAAGTATAAAAATAGTCCAAAAATAAAATTAAAAAAATAATAATTAAAAAAATGGAAATGCTGGGATATCTCAGCTGTAGAGCACTTTCCTCAAATTGCGAGGTTCAGGATTCGATTCCTGGCCCTAGCCCATGCAACCCCATATGCTGAACTATGGTGCAACTGGTAACCACTGGGACGGCTCCACAGCAAAAGTTCTTGACTCCGATGCAGAAGTCCCCCAGATCAGTTTCCACCCTGCGCAGCCCCACATCTTATCTGTGTGGTATGAAACCATCTCACGATTAATGATGTACAACTATGAAGACTGCTCTGGGCCCTCCATTATTATTATTATTATTATTATTATTATTATTATTATTACTATTATTATCTCTCTCTCTCACTTTCTCTCAAAAATTAATTAATTAAAAAAATTTTATGATCAAGTTCATTTTCCTACTTAATTTCTCAATTCCCCAATGCCTTTGGTATAAAATTCAAACTACTTAGCATGGCATTAAAGCCCTTCATTCAACTTATTCTCCTATCCCTAAACCCCTAACCACTCAACTTTATGCAATAGTTAGTTACACTCTATTTTAAGAATATGCCTTGTTGACTTGCTTTTGGGCCTTGACACATCCTGGTTTTCTTCTTGAAGTGTGATTTCTTACTCCTTCCATGTCATTGTTTTGCCAGTATGACTTCTTGCAAGACCTTCAAAATGACACTTCTTCCAGGAAGCCATATCATATAACTAATAAAATTGTTTTAATTATGTATGATCTCTAGATTACATTTGTAAATTCTAATTACATTTGTAAAAATGTGGAAACTATGTCCTACTCATATATGTATTCTCACGTTGCTCAGCATATTATAAGTGCTCCCTTAATCAGTCAAGTTATTCACTTAAGGGCTTTAATAAAAATAAAATTGTGGGGAAGCCAGGACCACCAGCACTCACTTCGCAGCCCTGGGGACTGAGGACCACATCCTGACCCCGGCCTGTGCAGATCCATATGCTGAACTGAAGTGTGCTTCCCATGTGGAGGACCCCAGTTTAGTTCCCATCCCCCAACCCCGGTCTGGCCCCTGACTGGAGGGGGCGTGCCTCCCATGTGGGAGGCCACCAGCCCAGTTCCTGCCCTGCGCACCCACCCACCCACCTGTGTGGAAGGAAACCATCTCAAAAACTGATGATGTACAACTATAGGCACTGCTCTGGGCCCTCCCCCTTCTCTCTGTCTGTGTCAAAAACAATAAAATAAAGCTTTTAAAAAAATAATATTGTGGGAAATAACTCACATCATGCAGTATAAACTAAACACACATTGATAAGTAATGAAAACGTGAATTTGTAGAAAGCAAACTGCAAGTGCTATAATGGAGGAATCATTAATTTCTTGCTAAGATGGTTTTGGAATTTTCAAGAAAATTCTCTGTCTGGATTCTGTTCAGATCCTCTTCTCCTTGTGTTACTGTGATGTGCTAATTCACTTCTCTCTGACCCACATCATCCTTTAGGCTATAGACAATGCTCTGAAATCTTCACATTTTTGTATTAGATCTCTGATATTCTCTTTAACATTCAATATCAGCAGTGTTCTTCTCCTCAGCAGTTATCACACTCAGTAACTGTCTTCAATATTTGTTTACTTTTTTAGTATTTTCTTCTACGAAAGCAAGTACCTACATACCTTTCTAGTTTCAACACAGAGTCAACAATAAATATCTAGTGAATGAATAAGTTAATTACTTTCTCTAAATAAATGTCAGCCTGTTAGAACATGCTTATAGTTTAGACTTTAAGAGCAGAATCTTCATAAAGTGTAAGTTTGCTCTATTATAGAATATACACCTCAAATATATATGCCATTTGCTTTTGACAAGATGCTGAAATGTCTACTGCAGATTTCTGTATCTGGGGAAGAATGTGTGTGTGTGTGTGTATGTGTGTGTGGGGGGGGCAACAAAGCTTTCAGCAGTCACTTGAATGAACTAGTGCTCTAGGAGGTTTGGAGGTTGGGGTTGGGGTTGGGGGTTGGGTGCGAGAAGTTCAAGTATACCATGGTTTTCATAAAAGAGGACTTCAAAGGTTGAGTCACCCTGAAAAAAGAACCTCCATTGGGAAGTCATAATTTTAGTAATATTTCCTGTGATTCATTATAAACCATCCCTTCTGGGTTTAGTCCCCTGTGGCATAATTTTCACCTCCACTATTAGATAATCAATTGGAATTTCCAAATCTGGCTGATCATCAGAATTGCCTATGGGCAGAAGTTTGTGGGGTTTTGTTGTTGTTGTTGTTTTGTTTTTAAAATTTATTTTTATTGTTTGAGTGAAGATGAGAGAGAGAGAGCACAGCAGAAGGCCCAGAGCATCTCCATAGTTGTATATCATTGGGTGTGACATGGTTTCATTCCACACGGGTGGATGTGGGGCCACGCAGGGCAGGAATTGAACTGGGGAACTCTTGCATGGCAGTTACCAGTTGCACCACCACTCAACATATGGTTTTGCATGGGCCAGGTCCAGGAATTGAACCCTGGACCTCATGATTGTGAGGCAATAGGTCAACCACTGAGCTATCCCAGCATCCAAAAAGTTTTTTTTTTTTTTAAGTACAGATTCCCTGACTCACCACACTCTTAGTCATCTCTGTTGATGAATTCTGGGATTCAGGTGAGTAGAAAGAAGCAGAGGAGGGCAAAAAGCTTTAAAGGAGTCATTCTCCAACTTCATTGTACTGGAAAATTATCTAGAATCTTGATAAAATGCAAATTTTGATTCACTCTATCAGGGATGGGGCCTGAAATTCTGCCTTTCTAACAAGCACTCAGATAATATTGGTGCTATGTGTCATTCAACTACATTTTAATCATCTTCCTGGATTTTGAGATCAAAGTAGGTTGGGACATGTATAAATAGATAGCACAGTAAAACACACAGTTAAATCCCACAATGCACACAGTATTCACAAAATATTATTACAGTTTTTTATATATTTTAGTTTTTCTGATTTACCCTAGAGATTCAGAAATGGTTCGGAGAATAATAAAAATCATTATGGTTTAAGAAATAGGATTGATCCTTGCCTATCAGGGTTGGATCATGATCAACAGAATGGGCATCACCTTGGAGCTTTATAAATTAGAAATGCACAATATTGGACCCTACTCCAGACAAACTGAATCATAATTTGCATTTTATCAAGATCCCAAGGGGCCTTGTATGCACTTTAATAACTTTGTAAAGCCCTAAACTCAAGGTAAAGTGCCTTTGTATGCAAAGAAAGCTGTTTTCCTAATTATTTGAAGTGTAGAAATTTAAGAACTTTCCTCACTTTTCTACTAACTAGTAATACTAAACTTTATTGCGCCACCCTTCCCTCCAAATGCATCCCTACCATGAAAACAGAAAAAAAAAAAAAAAGAGTGGAATCGGGTTACAGCTGGTAAATATTACATGGAAAGGAGGGCATCTGATGCTTTATCTACTACATCAGATGCTGCTGCTAAATATTGCAGGAAAAATTGAGCGTAGTGTGTAAAGAACTACTGTCTGAATGACAGTAACCACTTTTCTCATCATCTTTTATAATGGCTTTATTTGCAAAATGTAGACAGTAGTATGTGCCCTGCCTGCCTCATGGTATTGCTTGGAGGAATCAAGTAAGATAATGAATATGGGAGTAGTTTGAAAAGTGTAAGGCTCTCTACCAATGTAAGGGATGAAAACAAAGAGTGACTTGGTAGAAAGAATACAGAATTTTGTTGGAAAGCCTAGGTTCCGATCTGCTCTCCACCCTTAACTCTCTTTGGTATTTAGGGGAACTCCTTTAAGCTATTTCCATATGTAACGTAAATACAGTGCTTTCTCACCTGCCAGGATTCCTACATTGTCTCAAGTGAGATAATGTATATGAAACTGATGTATTAATAATAAGGCATTATTCAGGTACTGTTTGTCATTACTGTTATCTTAGATTCTGCAATGCAAAATGTAGGCTTGAAGTACAGTAGTCATTTTGGTTTGATAGTAGAAAGGACTAACTGCAAGACTATAAAATATTCCACTTGACCAAAATAAGTAATAAACCAGTCTCTAGACAGTCTACAGTAGTGGTTCTCAGACTGTGGTCCCCAAACCAGCAACGTCAGGTCATGTAGGAACTTGTTAGGAATGCAAATGATCAGACCTCAAAACAGATCTACAGGAATCAGAAACTCTAGGCCCAATGATTTGTGGTTTAATAAGCCCTCCAGGTGATTCTGGGGCACAGTAAACTCAGAGAACCCTTACAGCTAAAACAAACAAACAAACAAAATACCCCATCTTTCTGAGAGAATTGTGTGCTTTTTTTTTTTTTCTCTTTTTTTTATCTTTTCACATTTATAGAGAGAAATTATCTTCCTGTCTTCAGCGCATAGTTATTTCCATTTTACTTTTTGACAGATAGAGAGACAGAGACAGAGACAGTCAGAGAACCAAACTGTGGGAACTCCCCAGTTCAGCATGTGGGTCCTGCCTGGGCCGGAGCCGGGATTCGATCCTCGGTCCTCATGGCCTCAAAGCGAGCGCTCAACCCGCTGAGCCGTCCCGGCTTTCCCCTGCTTTTTTTTTTTTACCAAGAAAAGTATAGGAACACTTGGGATTCTTTCTGTGTAATAAGAAATCAATAGGAAAAAATTTTAATGACCATGTGTGTGTACATTTAAAACTATTTGATATATGAATGCACTATCACATTTCTATGGTTAGACCTTCTGTCATTTTGGATGAAGAGGTTTAGAAGTAAAAACTGCACAGAAATCCCCACTTTGTCTTTTTCTGTGTACAGTCTAATAATGTTTGAGGCTAACATATCACTTAAAGTGTGTGCACATTTTGGAAATCTTCATCCTCTCTAAGCATATTCATTTTCAAGTCTCTCAGTACACCAAGACTGCAATTAATTCTAATAAAACGGAGAAACCTCAGTAGGTGACTCCAATGGGGTCACACTGCCGGCAAAAGACCTGCCAATAAAATTACCCCATGTCACTTAAGAAACACTTGTGAGAAGCAGACTTCTTTGCCAAAAGTATGTTGCCATTAATTTTATGTCATCACCTACATTTGTTTTATGGATCAAGTCAGGAATTTTTCTCAATTTGGTCAACACTACAAAAGCCCAGAAGGCTCTGTGAAATCACATGATTTTTAAATTTGTCTGCTGTTGACTAAAGTGTTAAAATCTGGTGAAAAGAAGAGAAAAAGAAAAAAAAAACCTTTAATACAGTTGGCAAATATCAATGCAAATCAGATCTAATTCTTTAAGGTATTCTAGTAATAAAAACTAAAATGTCAGTCTTTGAATGACATCAGCCTTTTTTCTTTTTAAATTTGTGTGTGTGTGTGTGTGTGTGTGTGTGTGCGTGCGTGTGTGTGTGTGCGTGCGTGTGTATGGTGGGGGTGCATGGAGTGGGGCTGGTCACTAAGGCTTTATGCCATTCTGGCTGTGGAAAGACAGATCCAGATCAGGGAGTGAGGGATTTCAATGGCAGACAGGAAAATAGATACTAAAAGTTAGCCCTCACAGGGCAATAGAGGAGACATTTTACATTTTGAAAAACCCTTGCACCCCCAAAATAAATAAATAAAGCCATAGGAAATTGCTTCAAATTAAAACAAATTGTAAATTCCAAAATTTCACCTTTAAAAAACGTCATTTCAAATATAACACATGATATTGAGGACTTGAACTGGCCATTTCTTTGGAGAATCCTGGAATTTAAACAGCTTACTTTAGGAGCCATCTGGGAGAAGTGAATTCCCCTGGTTCGTTGAAGAAAGAAGAGGTAGACTTTTTTTTTCACCTAGTAAAATAATTATAACTATGCTGGCTGCACCTGTAATGACTTCTATAAGCCCACAAATTTAATGATAATTAAATAAGCCCACTGATGTTTTTAAAAACTGTCACCATAGGGTAGTAGTCAGCTTGGGCTGCCATATCACAAGGCCACAGACTGGGGGTCTAGCATATAGACATTTATCTTCTTACAATGCTGAATGCCAGAAGTGCAGTGTGGGGCATAGTCAGGTTCTGGTGAGAGCGTTGTTCTTGGCTTGGAGACGGCCAATATCTCACTGTATGTTCACCAGACCCCTTCTTTGTGTGCACAGAGAAGGGAAGAGCAAGCAAAGTCCCCAGCATTTTCTCTTCTAAAGCTCTAGTCCCACCATGGGGACCCCACCCTCAGGAGCTTATCTAAACCTAATCACCTCCCCACATCACATCTCCAGATAGCATCACACTGGGGCTTAAACGTATTCGTTTTGGAGGGACACAGTTCAGTCTATAGCACGTAGTATCTGATTTTATCATGCTGACCACTTGGACTCCCCAGTCTTTCTCTGAGTTCCTGGGTCACAGACTTGCAATGGCTCTGTTGACACATTTCTTTAGGATTGGATATATTCTGCAGTTAAATCCTCTTTTAAACTCGAGATATGCAGCCATAGTCTGGAGACCAAGTGGCAACAGCATCACTACTCACTTGCTTGCTTTCCTCCCTGACGCTAACTGTCCCATCAATACAAGGAAGCCCAGGTGTCTTCTCCATAATACCCAAAACCTATTAGGAGACCCACAGCATGTCCCATTCAATTATTCCTGTAACACACCCAGGCCAGGCTGAAAGGAAAACGTGTTTTATGTAGTGTGAGTAGCTATAACTCTCACCCCTGAAAGTTCTGTTACTGATTTTTGCTAGAGGAGATAATTCCCCAAGAACATGTACACACTCTAAGGTCTACACAGCAGGCTGATTCGGGAACTGCATGCAAAGTTGCTAAGCCTTTAAGGGTGTAAAATTCTCTTTCTTGCCCACTGAGGCCTTATTTCTTGTGGTTCTGCCAATGAAGTATCTGGAAGCAGCAGTAACCCACGATCTTATTCTGTCGTGCTGTGTAACAGTAGGTGATTGGCAGCCATCAGAGGAGGTAGAAAGGGTGGCTACCATGGTCAGCCTATAACCACGTCTTGCCTCTAACTTGGCCCTAAATAAAGTCTCATGGAGATAGGCTAAGAGCTGGTTTACAGATCCAGAAAATCCATTTTGATCTCAGCTGTCGAAGTGGTACCTTTCTGGATTTGAACAGATTCTCAGTATCCACCAAAATATCAAGATAGTGAGCTGGTTCCCTTTCTTTGGGCTTCTATATTATATGAGAGAGTTCCATGAGGTTTCAACAACAAAAATTATTATTCAGGTCTTTTCTCACCGTATGTAGTATTACTATTACTGTTATGACTACCATTAACTACCATCCCTAGTAACAACCTCACTAGTATCCACTACTATTGATTATGATGGAGTGCCTACTTCATGCCATGTCTGAAGTATTTGTCACTTGTAATTGCTAATTATTATAAGAACTACTGACCAATCATCCATGAATGAGTCCATGAATCTTCAAAATTTGTTACCAACCCAGGTGCAGAGTACTACAGACAATCACTTATGAATTCAGAACTGGGCCTAAGGCTATTGACAATGGGCTTTCCTGCCTTTAATTAGGGACAGCAAAATCTACCAGATATTAATAAGGTCTCTATATGAATTTATCTCCCTGTTGGCCCTTCATAAGAAACCAATCAAATATACAAGTGATATAAAGATTATATATATGTAAATGTATATATGTACACATATACATTTGCTTGTACTACAAATACATTCATATATATGCACATTTGTGAATATTATTTGTATGAATTTGATATTACTGGACCTTTTAGTCTTTTACAAATAAATATTCTAATACCTTGTGATTTCTTAGTTTGCATCAGTAAGAAACTAAGATACAAAACTGCATTCTTGAGACCCAGGTCTAGTCACAAATCACACAGTTCTTGTTAGTGATGGTTGGCAAACTTTCCTGATATCTGAGCCATCAGAATGCATAGATATAGTAGTTTTCTAGAGCAGCCACTGCAAATGCTCAGAAACATGGTGGCATAAAACAACAGGCGTTTATTTTCCTGCTGTTCTAGAGGCCAGATGACTAAAACGAAGGTGTTGGCAGGGCCGTACCCTCTCCAAAAGCTCTCAGGAGGATCTTTCTGCCTCTTCCAGCTTCCCGTGGCTCCTGGCTGTCCTTGATCTGTGGCAGCATAGCTCCAGTCTCTGCCTGAGTCCTCACAGGCCTTTTCTTCAGTGTCTCCTATCTCCCTCCATTCAGGACACCAGTCATTGAACTGAGGTTCCATCCTTAATCCAGGCTGATCTCGTGTCGAGATCCTCAAATGAAATACCTCTGCAAAGATCCTTTTTCCAAATAAGGTCACACTCACTGGTTCTGGAGGTTAAAGACTTGGACGTATTTGGGGGAGGGGGGTCCACTGTTTAGCACACTACAATCAGCTTTGCAGAGAAAACAAATTGGAGAATAATGAGATTTGAGTGGGAAAAGAACATAAATAACTTTTGAAAGACAAACTGTTAGAAGCTCCAACTATAGCCATATTCAAATCAAATATAATTAGCTCTCTGCCTTTATGATCAGGTAACCTGAAAAGAGATATTGATGTCCTTCACAATTCTTTGAGTTTGCCTGTAAGGACAAAGGTCTTTATAGAAAAACATGAAGCACATATGCATTGTTCCTAAAAGGATAATATTAGGAAGTTGGCTAACCCGCGTTTAAGTTTTAGATATGATTCACTATCACTATAGAAAAATGACTTTCTTCAGCCATAATGACCTTCAAAATGGGGGGATAAATATGACTTTTCTTATTAATGTTGTGGGAATTAAAGAGACAGTGTTCATGAGGCACTTCCCATAGTACCTAACCTGTTAAAGTTCTTAATAAAGATAATTGCTGTTACTATTGTTCCATCAGAATTTCTAATGGGAAAAGGCATGATCTATGTGCAAAACACCAGTCCCTAAATTACCATACTTGTATAAACAGACAAACAAACAAAAATCAGCTAGCCATGATCGAATTTCATCTTTCACCCCAGTGCTTTAATCATAGGGGATTTTATTCTACGTCTGTACTGGACATGAAAAAAGTAAAATAATGGATCTTGTACCTTCAAACATTGCTTAGAATAAGTCTGTTCAGGTGCCCTATTTAAACACTAATGGTTTCACAAATAACAAAGCTTATGAAACAGCCAAATTTGAAGTAAAAACTAAATATTCACGTAAATCAGAGGCAAGCAGCCAATATGAGTTCAGCACAAGTGGGTAGCACAGGGGGTGTTTGTAGTTGAGACACAGAAGCCAAGTCTGGCTCCACCTGTGTGGAGTTCCTTCCTGTCTGAACATTTTGTCTGCATAGCTGTAGTCTTCACGAACTCTCGGCTAGCATCGCCCATAACCTCAGTCCTGCCTTTCCCTTATTCTCTGGGTGCACTGAGATGGGTTTTTTCCCCAGGGGATGCTTTGCTGTTCTTCTTTCAAAGCACAGAGGGATGTAGGCTACATGACGCAGCTGGGCAGGCAGCCAAGCCCACACATTCAAAAGGCCTGTCAGATGGCATCCTCAGTGTCTTTCAGCCTGGCTTTCTGCCTCCTCATTTCTCCTACCTAATCTCTTCTCGTGTTCTCCACCGTCTGGCACCAGGAAAATACTCTCCATCATTGTCTTTCTTCCTTTCATGCTCCACCTCCAAGTTGTTCTAATCTTTAAGGCAAAGCTGTAAGAAAAAGAAGTTTCTTCCGCCTTTGGGGCCTAAGTGCCGGTGTGTCACGGATGCTGCAGAAGGCCATTGCCCCTTTGTTGCTGACTTTGACCCCTTGGTCACACTTTAGAAAAGATCCTATGTGAACTTGCATCCATGAATATTATAAACTTCGGTCATTTTCATGTTTGGATCACCCTATTCATCATTCATAAAAAGGGGCCATTGCTTCCAAAGTGGTGAAGCCAAAGTGATAAGATAGAGAAGATCCTGGCGATGACTGCGTTCTTGTTAAGGGCAGCCTGGTATTCAGAACAATGCCCTCCCTACTCAATGGGATCGACATCTTAATTTCCAGAACCTTTGAATATATGACCTAAGGTGGCAAAAGGGACTGTGCAAATGTGATTAAGAACTTGAGATGGGAAAATTATTCTGGATGAACTGGGTGGGCTCAATATAATCCCAAGGGTCTTTCTTATCAGAGGAAAGGGGGAGGATCAGAGTGAGGAAGGAGTTGTGATGGCAAATACAGGGGTTAGAGGCAGAGAGAAGTTTGAATCTGCTATCCTGCTGGCATGAAGATGGAGCAGGGGGGCACGAGTGAAAGACTGCAGGCAGCTTCTAGAATCTGGACAAGGCAGGACCCAAATGTTTATCTTAAGCCTCCAGAAGAAACACCACCCTGCTGACACTCCAAAGACACCCATCTGGGGCTCCTCGCCTCCAGAACTGTGGCTCATTGTTGTAAACCACTAGATTTGTGGCCATTTGTTAGAGCAGTAATAGGAAATGAAGGCAAGGAGTGACCCCTTAGAGTTGTTCATAGACACAGTCAGTTGTATAAAATTAGTTTGAGCTTTTGGGGGTGGGGAGGAGGGAAGGGGGAGATACTGAACATATGTTTATACATAATTACTTGTTTTGTCATAATTGAGGTGGTCTCACTAATGTCACTCACATATTTTATTACTGATGTCTAATATTCAAAGAATTGTATTATGATAAAATCTAATGCAAAAACATGCCAAAGGAAGCTTCTCTTTTTTTTGTCTGTTCCTTCCTTTCTTCATTTCTTCCTTCCTGCCTTTTCTTCTTCCTTCCTTCTTTCTTTCTTCCCTCCCTGCCTCCCTCTCTTCCATTCTTTCTTCTTTTCTTTCCTTCCTTCCTTTTTTTCTTTCTTTTTCCTTTCCTTTCTTCTCACTCTCTCCCTCTATCTCTGTCTTCCTCTCCCTTTCTCTGTCTCTCTGTCTCTGTCTCTCTTTCTCTTTTAATGATCCATAAAGCTCTTTAGGAACTTGCACTGCCTTTGGGGAATTGTTGTGAACATCAATTATCATTGCATCTACTAGTAGTACCCTAGCTTGTGTCTGTTAAACTACATCTTTCGAGATACTGCATAACTAGTTGTTTCAGAATTAACATTTGCTCATTTCAGGTGTTCACCTTGACACTTCCTAGAAAGTGATAGAATGAGAAGTAAAAGGAGGTCTCATGGCTACTGTTAAGTGCAACAACTTTTAAAATGCTGATATTAGACCTCACCACCAGTGGCAGCTGCTAGGACAGGGGTTGGGTAAGCAGTTGTTTTGTTTTAGTTTTGTTTGGTGAGCATGTGGGATATCCTTGATTTCTTATGAACTTATAGTACAGGTACATGAGTTTCCTTCCCAACACTTGATAACAATGTAAGTTACTTGAGGGCAGAGCCCTCAAGTTATAATGAACTCTACTCTGTAAAAACAGAAGCATTTTAGTAGTACGAATAAATAAGTTTATGTTGAGTTCTTTAAATAACAGTGGCTAACATTGGTACAGCACTCAGAGTACAATGTTATTTCCCATTCGGGCTTCAACTGACCAGCCAGTCACGGGACCGGGCGGGCGTCGTACTGAAGGACTCACAGTGCTGATGCACGGCCACTCCAGAGCTGCATACGTGGGGTAGAAGCCGGGCTCCATGACCCCCTGTCTGGGGGTTGTGGAGGAAACTTACTTAACCTCCGCAAGCCCAGTGTCCTCATCTGAAAAAAAAAATGTGAGAAAAGTTCTTGTCTCATCGGGTCATCGTGAGGATTAAGTGAGGTGGTGCATACACGGTGCTCTAGCACAGGACCTGGGACTTATAAAGAGTCTGTACATCAGAGATTGCTGCTAGTCTTGGTTGGCAGAGAAGGAACATGAAGACAAGAGGCATAAAATGACTTTACCCAAAGTCTCTAATCCCAAAATGGACAATCTGGCTCAAGTCCCACTCTCTTTCCCCTATACTGTGTAAATCTCTCTTCTTTTTCTTTGTTGTCTCTGTCGAGCACTTAGGCTCTGTAAACACACACACACACACACACACACACACACACACACACACACACACACACACACACCTGCATCACTGCCCTGCTTCAGTTGCTGGGGAGAAGCACTGGGAAACTCCACCTGTCCCTGTCAGGAACCTGCTAATGGCAGATGACAGCTGTGCAATGACAGAAGCTGTGTGCTTCAGGGGCCAGTCACCTGCAGAGGGGAGCGGTTTCACATCCAGCCCTGAAAAGGAACTCAACTTTGTTCTTCTTCCCATGTGGGCCTGTGGCCTTCTCCCTGCCCACCTACCACTATGCTCCTACCGTGATTGGTTTATCTGCCCTTTAGAAACCCACTCACTCCAGGAACTCAGAAACCCCCGTCGGAAGAAGTGGTTCCCCACATCTCTCCCAGGCTTAGAAGGAGGCCTGGCTGCCCTCACACTCCCCAGGCTTCAAAATAGAGATCAGTATCTTGCGAAATGAAAGGCAGCCTGGAGGATTTGAATCACATCTTCGCCTTCTTTCCCCTCCAGCTCATCCTCCAAATCAGGCTCTCTATTTTATGATATGCTGTGGCCCACATATGGGGATAAGTACAGCACATTAGCTCTGCAGGCGCTGCCAAGGACAGCAGCTACTTGGGGCTTTAGGTTTTGAGCAGAAGAAAATTTGACAAATGATCCGTTTCTCCAGGGGATGAGAAAGCAGCAAGTCTAGGCTAGCCAGAGAACAGGATGAAAAGGACGAGGGAAGCACAGACTGGTATTCAGGGTTTCCAAATCTCTCTTTACAAGAAGGGAAAAGAAGCATGGTTCAAGTTGCAAATCCTGCTGCTTGTGATCTGGAATATTCCATCACTAACTGTGCAGCTGAGCAGAGGCTGATCTCAAAGCCTCATCGTCGTTATTGGAGCCCCAATCCTGGCATCACTTTTCAAGGGATTTGTTTTAGATCTGCAGTGTTAACACTCTGAGCAGGGAAAACATGCCAGCCCTGAGAGCAGCCGCAACACAGCTTGGTAATTGGTTTTTAAATGCTTTTTTGCTTTAAATTGATACCATGGGTCTTTGGCTCTTCCTCCCTGGAGGAATAGCCATCTTTTATGTTTTGAAGGGTGGCATTTGCTTGTCCTATGAGAATTAAGGGACAAACTTGTAATTTCTGGCTAAGGAAGAACTCTCACAAAAGATACACATTACCTACTGTTACCAGAGAAAAAATGTTCTTGTATCGTCACAGGGAGGAATTCCAGGATGTACTCAATTAAGACACACCAGCGAAGCCAAGCAAGCAGTGGGTTTATTAAAGAAAGGAAATAATCCAGTACACTCTCAAGATGTTGTGAGAATGGGCAGGCCCAGGAGAAGAACAAGATGTGTAGGGTTTTAGGGGTGGAGTCTCAGGCATTCCCAGGTCTGTGCCCTGCTGTCCTGGCTGGCCACTCCTTCCCATCAGGAGGTGGGATCCCTTGTTTTGACTTGGCCCTTGTCAGAACTGTTATGGCCACACAGTGGCTGGAGAAGTTTCCTACCTGCTATGCTAATAGTATTATAATCTATTACCAATTAGCTAAAGTTTACCTGAGGGGCAAGATGGTGCCCTGGCTATGTTCTTGGCCACCAGAATCCAGATCTGACCAGTCTGGTAGCTGCACCTTTTCCTAAGGGTGACCTCATCTCTTTCTTCCTTCATTCCTCATGCTTCCTCCTTCCCTGCCTCCCCCTGCTCTCCCCTCAGCCCTGCTCTTTCCACGTACAGTAACACTACCAAGCAGGCTGCTGGAGAGGACCTGGAACCAGGAGATGGGACAACTGGGTTCCAGTTCTAATGGTCCCTGACTCTCTGTGGCCTTAGACAGACCGTTCTTTCTCTCCCACATCCCTTTTTTATAAATAAAATGAGAAGATAGTCTAGAGCTGGTTTCTCAAACATTTACATGCATACAAATAACCTGGGAGATCTTATTAAAATGCAGATTCTGATCAGGCACGTCTAGGGTAGGGCCGTAGGTGGTACCGTACATCTGAGCTCCCAGGTGAAGACCATGTTGCTGGGCCATGATCTCATTTTGAGCACCAAGGGTCAAGAATGTTGTTTCTCCAAGTGTCATCCACTAATCACCCCGAGTCTTGTTGGGCTCCTTCCAATGCACTTCCTGAGTTCAGCCTCACCATCCTTGCTGCTGAGCACTCTTGCTATATCCCATCGTCACTTTGCTGAACTACTTCAATAGTCCCAGCTTCTATTTTCCATTCCATCTGTTATGCACCCAGCCATCAGTGCTTGTCTAAAAACATAAATTAGATCATATCAGTCCCCAACCCCAATTAAAACCCTCCAGTGACTTTCAGAATATCTTGGAGTAAGGTCCAGAGATTATTAGGACCCTGTGTAATTTAATCACTTTATCACTCTTATCTTCTACCATTCTCCCTGCCCCACTAGCTCTATCTTAGCTGGTCTTAGCGTGTGGGGTGGTGGGAGGGGTTGTCCTGCAGGGGATACTTGGCAATGGCTGGGGACACTTTTTTTTTTTTGGTCACAGCTAGGTGGGTGTAATCAGTGTCTGGTGGGTAAGGAGACCAACAATGCCACTAAAATCCTACAATACAATGAAAGCCCCACACAACAAAGAATTATTTAGCTCAAAGATTCAATAGTTCTGTTGAGAAACCCTGCTATAGTCACATTGACCTGTTTTCTATTACTCAGGATCTGCAAGCTTCTTTCTGTCTCGGGGCCTTTGCACTTGCTATATATCCTGTGACTCAGATATATGAGGCCTGACAATTAAGTTCACAAACTTGCCATCAATCACTTACATTGGCTGTACTGTACAAACAACTCGATAAAATTTCATAACCTTAGTGTATCAGTGGCTCACACCTGTGTTCATGTTGACGTGTGGCAGTGTCTTACTGAGTGGCGTTCAATATTGTTGTGTGTTTCTATGTGCTGTCACAAGAATGCTGGAGCTTGAATTAGAACAATGAACAAATACTAAATTTCATGTTAAACCTGGTAAGAGTGGAAGTGAAATCAGGGACATGTTAGTCCAAGTTTACGAATGATACAATGAAGAAAATGACAGTGTACAAATGTATTAAAAGCTTTTGTACTGAGAGGAGAGGAAGCGTCACTGATGAAGAGAGGTCAGGGAAGCCAGAAACAAGTAGAACTGACAAAACCATTGCAAAAATTTGTCAAATTTTATGTCAAAATTGTCAGCGAGGGGATGCTGGGATGGCTCAGTGAGTTGAGCGTTTGCCTTGTAGCCATGGGGTCCTAGGATCGAGTTCCAGTCCCAGCCTATGGAGACGCATATGCTGAACTGGGGCGTGCTTCCCATGTGGGAAGCCTCTGGCTCAGTTCCTGCCCTGAATGGCCCCACATTCACCTGTGGAATGAAACTATCTTGAAACTGATGAACGGCTGTGGAGATGCTCTGGATTCTTCCCCTTCTCTCTGTCTCCTCCCTCTGTCAAACAATAAAAATAAACCTTAAAACAAAAATAATTGCCAGCTCACTGTGCGAATCATAGCAGATCAAATAAACGTCAATAGAGAAATCAGAAAATCTTAACTGAAAACCTTGGCATGAGAAAAGTGTGTGCAAAAAATGGTCCCAAAGGATCTCACTGATGAACATAACACAAAGGAGAGTTGAAGTTTGCGAAGACCTTTTGGAAACACAAGATGATGTTTTGGGCTGTATTATCACTAGTGATGAAACATTGAAGCACCAATAGGACACTGAAACAAAGTGTCAAAGTGCACAGTGGAAGTCAGCCAGGGCTTCACGACCAAAAGGGTCCTTCAGTCCAAATCAACAGTCAAAATGATGCTGCTAACCTTCTTTTGATATCGGAAGGGTTATCCATTATAAATTTGTACCATTTGGACAGTCAATCAAATTGACTCTTTGGAAGTGCTGAAAAAGCTGCATGACAAAGTTGGATGAAATGACCTGAATTTTTCTCCAACTCATGGCTCTTGCATCATGGCATTGCACCAGCTCACACGGCATTGTCTGTGAGGAAGCTTGTAGCCAGTAAACAAATAACTATGTTGGAACACACCTATTCATCTGACTTTATTCTTTACCTGAAGATAAAAGAAATATTGAAAGGAAGATATTTTTGTGATATTCAGGACATCAAAGGTAATACAACGACAGCTCTGATGACCATTCCAGAAAGAGTTCCAACGTTGCTTTGACGTGTGGACTAGGCACTGGCATTGGTGCATAGCTTCCCAAGGGGAGTACTTTGAAGGTGACCATAGTGATATTCATCAGTGAGGTAGGGAGCACTTTTTTTAGGATGAGTTCATGAAATCAATTGTCAGACTTCATATATGCAAGAACTGTCAGGAAACTATCCAGCCATGTAACCATTTTCATTATATTGACAATGGCTTAATTTTTTTCCAAACAGCCTATATATGTGTGAGATATATGATATATATATCAAATACACACACATACGCAAGCGCGTACGTGCGCACACTTCTTGTATCATTAAGGCCTCAGTTCAAATACAGCATCCTCAGGATAGCATGGTCTCTCTGCTACTTTTTTTTGCCATTATGCTATTTTACTTCCTTATAACACTGCCACTGTGTGAACGTTTATTATGTGCTTATTTCTGAGATAGTTTTATCTGTAGCCCCACAGTGGAATATAAGCCTCATGGTGGTGTGCACTTTGTCCATCTTGTTCATTGCCATATCCTTGCTGATACTTCTGTCCCCTAGAAGGGTGCCCAGGGCATTTTTATTGTTCAAAAGTATATGGTGAATTAATGAACAAGTGACTGTGAATGAACACATAACTGACTCTACTCGGGTACATATTAAAAATGTAGAATTCTAAGCTTCACTCAAGAGTTACTGAAACACTATATCCTAGGTGTAGGCTCCAGGAAGTTACATTTGAACCGCTTTCCTTGTGATTTCTCTACACACTGCGGTGTGAATTTCCCTGAGCTGGATAATAACCACTAACTCAATCCCGGGACTCACTCACTCAGAGGGAGGCACTCACTCCCCAGCCTGAACATAGGTTTCGCTGCAGACACACTTCTCTTCTGTCCTGCTGGGAAAAGTCAGGAATCCCATGCGTGGTTTATTGTTTTTGTTTTTAAAGATTTATTTTATTGTTTTTGGCAGAGACAGAGAGAGACAGAGACAGAGAGATACAGAGAGAAGGGAGAAGGCCCACAGCAGTCTTCACAGTTGTATGTCATCAATTTTCAACATGGTTTTGTTCCACACAGGTGGGCAGGGAGTCTGTACAGGGTGGGAACGAGTCTGGGAGCCTCTTGGATGGGAGGCATGCCCCCTCGAGCCAGGGACAAAACAGGGGGCTTCCCTCATGGGAGGCTCATTCCAGTGAGAACTGAACTGGGGACCACACCCCAATTCAGAATGTGGGTCCCCACGGGCTGGGGCCAGGACTCAGTCCTCAGACTCTGGGGCTGCAAAGCGAGCGCCCACCCCAGAGCCACCCCGGCTTTTCCCATGTTTGGTTTTATCTCTGTGTGGGGGGGATAGGGAGGAAGTTCTAGAGCATGGCTCCGGCCAGAAATCCAGTCCATCCTGACCCTCAGGTTGAATAGATCTGGTTCATTTTTCTTCGGAAGTTGAAAGAAGCCTGAGGAGAGGGGAAGAAATGACCTTCACTGAGAAAATTATAATAAAGTGAGAAATGAATAAAGGCTAAGCAAAAACAATATGAATTTAACCTCAAGATAATGAGTTTAATGAGGGCTTTTAAAAATCAGTGAGACTTTTTCGCCCCTAGCCATACCGATGGCTGTGAGATCACAATCAACCAAAAAGCTTCTCAATGATTTCACACACTGGCTAATGAGCCAGCTAGTCCCCATCTTGAAATTACATCATTTTTTAATGTAAGGGAAAGACTTTACATTTATCCTGTTATGTGCAATTTTAGTAGGTTATTTTTTATTGTCGAAGTATTATAAAAGGCAATGATCGTGAAATTCTTCTTACAAAAGTCTACATAAAACATCCATTTTCTGAAGAATTGCTTTGAAATAAAAGATGATGTTGGGCTATCTACCTCTGTCAGTACAGAAATAATATTCACTCTTTGGATACTAATCTAACATCTAATTATTTCTAACATGTAGTAGAAATCAATGTATGATCATTATTATTACTGTTATTCTGTGTTTTAGCTATTTTAATCAATTTAGCTGGTTATAATCAGTAAGTTTGATTATCATGTTTTTTTCTAGGTCACTCAAATTTACATCAGTCTTTTAATTAAATCTTTGGGACAAATTTTTAATCAGTTATGTATCTACTTTAACATATACCGATCCGTATATTTCATGATGCTTACAAAGATAGGTTCTGACAGATACTTTGCTTAAGTCTAATATATTCTACAGTATCACTTGAACCAGTTATTTGGTAATTATAATCAGTAAAACCCAGATATTTATTCAATCTGGAATTCTGATTGTTAATATATTGTGTCTCAAGCTAAGCTTTCTCTGATGGTTATTCATATGGCCCCAGAGACAAATCACTGATACTTCCTGGAAAATCTTAAAATGTACAGGTTTCCCCACCACATTCTAATAAATGCTTGCTAATGTTATGGGAAATTTTGATCTTGAGGATAAGTCATTGGATCAACTGTAACATTTATTACTTTTCTCATCTTTAAGTTGAACAACTCCTCTGCCCTATTAGCATGTAAAGTCAAATGAACTAACATGTATAGCTTCCTATTTTATTACTTTCTCCTCACCATCATAAACCCTAGCACAATACTGACTGTTAAATAGCTGATTGGAAAAAAAAAAAAAGTCTGAATCTGTTCATAAAACTACCTTTGAACATCCTCTGTAATGTATGTAGTCCCTTTAGCTCACTAACAATGAAAACCTAAAGCCAATAATTAGGAGTTTGGTGTTTCTGAATCAGGGAAGGTACTAATGGTTTGCATTATGGAATAACTATCACTATTATCATCAACAAATATTCCCTGAGTAGCCTGTATCATGTACCACACAGTAAACTTGGCCCAAAATAGTGTAGAGAGGAAGGACACTAAATAAACACAAGGAACAAGTACCCCTTGTCTGGGATCAGTACAGACCTCCACCATAAACAGGTACTTTTAGGTGAAGATATAACAAAGCTCTGGAAGAGGCAAGCAATTGATCACATGTACCTTTTGTTCCCTGGCTACTGACAAAAGTGATGGTGGCATCACACGGAAAATGAATGGCCATGGGGGCAGGACACTCTTCTTTTCTTATTTAAAAAAAAAAAAAAAAAAAGTATGGAAAAATTCTGTAATGAATTCCATGTGGGCAAACTTGACAGGCTTATATCAGCAAAACCAACCATGGTAGGTATACAAGGAAAATTCCTACATAAACTTTTATTTGCACCCGTTTCTGGAAATATGGGTATTAAGCCATGCCTGGGCATCTTTGTTCTCACTTATACCTGCATCACATGGTGCATCTGTTTCAGAGAGTGATGGGGGAAAGACTTTAATAGATTATCACCCTACCACCTCCATGTGAATGCCTATTAGTAACCAAATCCCGATCAGTATAAAATGCAAGCTAAATGAAATTGAAGCTAAATGAAAAGTGGGGTCACCTCCGGCCAAATTTTGTTTTAAATTCTAATATAAAACTTCAAAGGGAAGCTTCAATTTTAATGACTCTATGTACATTGACGTGTTTTCTCTTATCCATAGAAATCCCAAGATACTCCACTACCAGCATGTAGGGATCACTTATTCTGTGATAAAATAAAGCTGCCTTTCAGTAGTTTAATGTGGCCATTCTAGTGATTATTGTGGCCACTGTAATGATTATTCAACAGCACAACACATCAGTTGCAGACAAGGACTAAAAACATATTAAGAAAAAGTAAGGGGAAGCTGGGATGGCTCAGTGTGTTAAGCGCTCACTTTGCAGCGCAGCGGATCGAGGATCGAGTCCCGGCCCCGGCCCGTGCGGAACCATATGCTGAACTGGGGAGTTCCCCCAGTTCAGTTCTCTCTCTGTCTCTGTATCTCTCTCTGTGTCAAAAAATTAATAAATAAATAAAAATATAAAAGAAAAAGTAAGCACTATGAAAAGAGTGACAGGATCCTGACATCTATATAATTAATTTTATAACTTATATGACCCACTTCCCAAGTTGGGTTATGAAATAAAGTTGCATTTTGGGTGGTGGTGGCTATTTTTATCACAATGATTAGAGCTCTCTTTATGCCTATAGTGAGACAATTCTTTCTGCTCTAGAGTCACTCCTCACAAATTCCCAGGAGGTAAACTCATAAAATTCCATCTGGTGCCTCCTTGCCTGAAGCTGACTGCTTTTTTTATATATATGCCACCATTATTAAGAACAGATCTAGGAGCTGATGTCACTTTGAAATCCAGAAAGTCACTCTCCTGATTACTGTTGTCACTGCTGGCTGCCACTGGTCATTTCCAAAGGCCAGGTTCAAATCGCAGAGGTAGAGGGTAAAAAAACAAGAAAAGTTCATTTGCCCTAATTTCCACCATATAGAAACTCTAGGACTTGAACTCCTAATTGTTAGACTCTTAAAACAGAGCTCAAATCTGGAAAACAGTCTCTGCATTGTTTCTAAAAGTATGTGCTTCTATAACCCAGCAACACCATTCTGTTCATATACAACATGCCTCTGCTAGGACAAATTAACATTTACTACATACTGACTCATTCATTTTTCGGGAATAAAAATATTGTATACCAATAACTAAACTGAAAGGGATGTGAGAAATATATCATTTTATATTTTACAGAGATCCTTCTGTATTTTTTTGTTTTACAAATTTAAAAAATACCACTATTTTATGTGTCACTATTCTTAGGGTAAAGGGTAAAAAAATGTACATTTATCTCTATCATTAAAAATAATAGTCTGTTCCTTTAAGAACACAGAGGAAACGCTCATGAAAATAAAAGAATCAAATTAGCATGAAGTGTCATGACTTAGAAAACTTTCAAGAGACAAGTTATTAACAAATTTCAAAAGAGGAATAGGTGAATTTCGTTTACATAGTCATTAAATGTTAATAAGATTATCTGAACCTGTATAATATAGTCAGAAATTTTGAGAAATTGGTTTCTTTATAGAATACTAAATTCCCTACATCTCCTAGATGCACTAAAGATCGGAGGAAAACATGTCCATAGGTAACACAGCTGTTGGAATGAAAAACAAATGATGAATTTTTTCTAACATTTTCAAGGTTGTCAAAAAAAATGCATTGGATTTTACAGAGGAGCTGAGTTCAGGCTTCCGTCTTATATTCAAACTGCCACTGGAAAACATTTAGGGGGATTTCGGTTTGTTTCTTTTTGAAGCATTTCTTCACCACCTTGTCTCTTGAATCTCTGTGCTTTACAAACACTGACTTATAAATAAGATGACAACCCTACATGTTGTGTAGGGGAAATGTAAACTTATTTCCTGCTTACAAGGTACAACTTTGAGGCATACCTACTGTTGAGGCCAGATACATGTGTGCTGTATCAAGCTTCAGAAACCTGAAAACAAGTGCTGGAGAAATTTCCAGCATCCATACAACCAGTCAGGAATAAAAATACTGCGTACCAATAGCTACATGGAAAGGGGTGAGAGAAGTATCAGGCAGGTGGAGAAGAGAAGCAGAGAAAAGGGCTCCACCGCATTCTCCAAGTCCTGTGACTGAAGAGGCAGAACCCTGAGGGAGGTCAATGTTATCCCAACACAAAGCATTAATTCGGGTAGGAGATAATTTTATGACTAGTCATGTCAAGGCCACTTCCTAATTATCTATCTCAATACAGTTTTGATTTATTGTAAATTTACTTCAATCCATCTCCTTGATTCTTTAGTCATCTCTACAACTATGTCAACATCACATCATAGACCTCCAGAAAGGAAGAAAAGCCATCAGTACACTAAATAAATGAATTTTTTTTTTAAGTTTTCTATGAGGAAACATTTTACAAAATAACCCTTTTTATTTTTATTTGCATTATATGAGAAGACTCTTTCCTGAAGTTTCAAATGACCAGATCTACTCAGTGGTGTCATCTGATTTGCATGTTGACCTCAATTCTCATAAGAGGAAGGAGGGTGACTTTGATCATCCCACTCACATGCAGAAGCTCGAACAGGTATCTTCAGAACTATAAGGCAAGAAGACCAAAAGACACAGCAGCACAAAAGCTTGTCGACCCTGGAGATAGTTCGAATTCTGTGAATCATCACTACCTTGCCCTCACCTTGTGGCCCTCATTAACTATAGCTGTCATTTGCAAATGAGGGCTTAGGCAGCCACTGTGATTGGCTGTCCATCTGTGTCACTCAGCTGATGCTGTTACAAAGTTAGAGCTGGGGGCTAAGGACATCTGATCTGGGAAAAAGAACCCAAAATATTAGTCTTCAGCTAACAAACTTTGTGAATTATGGCATAAAATGGTATAAGCTGTATACTTTTTCCTCAAACTATACCGATGGCAAGAAAAGTAACTTAGTTTCTGCAGCCATGCTGTTCACCTGCCCCCTTTCAGAACAAGACACTGGGCTATTTGTGATAAAAAATAAAATCTAGTAGTGTATGCAAGAGCAAATGTGGGTGGGGAAAAGGAAACAGTTTCACACACTCGGCTTAACTGGGGAGCATGGCATTGCCTTATTCCTGCCATCTGAGCTGGGCATGGGCCAACCTCTGTACAGTTAGCCACCTGCATGACAATCCTATGGTGTCCCTTCCAGTGTTGCAGCCTGTCTGTCTTTAAATGGCACTTTTTCTTTCTCTGTTTCATTGCTACATTTACTTTCTCTATAACAAAGACTAGGTTAGAGAGATTGGCTAGAAGCCACGTTTTCCTTTTTCCCCAGATAGATAAAGATGTTCAAGGATGTTAACATTTCTCTCTAGACCCTTGATGATTGCAATATTTGTATTTAATTTTTATGGAATTCTAGGAGATATGTTACTATCCTTACTTTACAGATGAGGATACTGGGGGATAAAGGATTAAATAACTAAAATCTAGTGGCATAGATGGTACATGAACCCACCTTGTGTGCTCCAACTACTATCCTGCAAGTTATAACCTTGGCCAAGCTCTTCAAAACCTAATCTCTCTTTATTTCTATGCTCATGCTATGCAAACATAAAAAACTCTATACTGTTTACCTTCTTTTTTTCCAATGAAATAAATGTACTGAAACATTTATTTACATAATACTTTAGAAAAGTGATTAGAAGAAATGGAGGAATAGGCAGGAAAACAAAGAGGAAAGCCATTTTATCAGTGCATTCAGATAAAATGCTGGGATGTCTTTAACCTATAGCATCCAATCTACCAATAATTGGCCTTATACAACATTTCTCAAAATGTGATCTAGGGCTACCTATATCAAGTCACTGGGGTGCTTGTTAAATGAAGTTTGATAAGGCCACCCAAGACATGATAAGTAAGAGTCTCTGAGGGTAAGCCCCAGCAATCTACACGGCAATCACTCTTTCTTGGTGATTTTTATGTCCATTACAGATGGGGAACGTGTACCCTAAGGTCTTGTGTTGTTTCTCATCATGTTAGTGTGACAAGTTATTGGAGAATGCCGTTGATGATAGTAGAATGGTAAATTTCAGGCGGACATAACTTGGGACTGCCCCAGTATCTCTCAATGACACTAGAAGAGCTTGTTTTAAAAGTTCTGGTGAATTATCAGCAGTCAATTAGAACTAAGATACATTTGGAATGCTTGAGGAAGTAGAAGCTGACCAGTGTGTTCAGACCGTCGTTGTAATGGATGTCTAAGAAGAGAATACACACTTTGGAGAAAACTTTTCTTACCTGGTGACCTTGTTTGCAACCCAATATACCTACTACTAGGTCACAGAATTTACTTAAAAGAAATGAGCATTTTACTAAAGGTTTTGCAATGTGTGCTAATCAAAAGCTGCCTGTCATATTGAAGTAGCATTGAGAGGCTCAGAATAAGGGCTCTTGGGCGTTAAATGGTTTCTCCCAAATACCAAACCTATTATCATGATTGGCTGTTATAGTCCTATAAACAGCAAAGTGATTAAATTGGTCATTATGAAACCCTAAAGATGCATAATTATGACAAATAAGACTCAAGTGCAAGAAGATTTTTATTTCAGTGACTGGGTTACATTTTAAGGAGGCATCAATGAAGGAATGTTTTAAAACCACTTTCAGCTGTGTGGAAGCTGCTTAGGAACTGGGTTCTCTTGATCTTCACACCAACCTCTGTTGTGCATCATCTCAACACAGTCAAAAACCTCTCCAGATCTTAATGCTGATCTAAACTGTCCATCCCATGCAATAACCTCTCTCTGTTGACATTATAGCCATGAATTATACATACGGCACTCTTCTTGATCATTTGCTAAGTATTGGTTGCTTCTAACAAGATCTTGGATATCTATTCCAAGTCACTCAAACTTACTCTAAGTCAGGTCCTCAGGATAGATTTAATCCACTTATCATTCCTAATAACGACTAAAGCTCGGACTACAAAATTACCTGGTCCTATCTAGTCTATTTCTCTATCAAAGCATTGAGGTAAATAACTTATGATAAAATAAATTTCAAAAAAAGAGGTTCCCTAGAAATAGACATACTCCAAACCCTTGTAAAATATGTCTGAGTCACTGACAATAAAGATATACCAGGCTGCACCCATAAATTCCAGCACACAAAGATTTTTTTTTAGCACTATAGAGGTAGGTGATAGATCATAAGAATTCAGCACCTTGATAGAATACCTTTCAATAATACTAATATAGTATTCAGTTTCAATCTTTGTCATTTGTACAGATTAAAAATACTGCTTATTGGATAGTGCTGTTTATCAAATTCTTAGAAAGAAGTCCCTTGTAGGTATGCTGCATGAGTGTGATGCAGACTGCAATTGTGATGATTGGTGTTTCCTGGAAACAGAAAATCACCAAGAATGTAACCAGCATTTATTTTCTGTTTCTATTTTACACAGAACGTAAGCTATTCACTTTTTCTGTTTTTTCTTTACTCCCTATGCATTTCTTTCCCTTTCTTCCATTCCATTTGCCACATAACTTGAGCTGTACTCTCATCCTCAGAACAACTCGTTTAGTGTGGAAATTGAATGCCCTTTAAGAAATGAATTGTCCGTGCTAGATATCATTATGCGTCGCTCATTTAAAGAAATGTTGTGGTTTTATGGGAGAGAAGGGGACGCAGTAATAAGAGAGAGGGAATCGCCCTCAGGAAGGGTGAAACAGCTTTAATTGTCTCCAGATACTTTTTTTAAACTGTCATAACAACATGGAAAACGGAACAAAGTAGATGAGGTTGATGAGAAGAAGCAAGGGCATCTGGGGGACTTTTTTGGTGACTGGGCAGTAAGAACCTTTATTAACTTAGAACTTACAAATTATCTGATATGTTGATAATTGAAAGTATTATTTTTCTAATAACATTGAAGGAAATCAGAAAAATGTATAAAAAAAGTCAATAAGAGTTTAAATTTCTAGTTCCCTCATTGTTAGGATTATGCCCTTTCTAAAGGGTTCATGTCAAACCCACCCACAATGAATCATTATCAAGAATGCCTTACCCTGGGGCCATTCTGCTGTCTACTTTGATAGCCGATGTTTAACTTGTCCCAGAAGCCAACTTGAGAAAATACTCATTGTTCATTGCCTTGCTACTATTTTAAGTATGCTAGTTATTTTCATGGGCACATGGAACCAAATTAAATGCTCTATAAAGAGAATCTTTGTCATTTTAAGTGAATAAACACTCAGAATGAAAATCAGTTTCACATATTATATTCATATCATATTTGGGGACATTTGAAGTGAAAAATATTATGATATTGTTATCACTAAAATTAAGGAATAGTGAAGGTACCATTTGTCGTGGTTTATATTTATCTGGTTTTCTTCTAGTTACAAAGCTTTTGAATGAGCTGGCTCTTCTCATATTTGCAGAGTAGAAGGAATAATGCAGGTACTATAATAGAAAGTCATCTAGGTAGAATGTGGTAAGAGAGGAAGTATGTATTTGCTTTCAGAAAAATCACAGACATAGAATATCTTACTGCCTTTATGTACCAAAAGGCTTAGAAGGAAAATAGAAGGTCTGGCCTGCTGGAAGAAATGTAAGTGAAGATTTTTTATGTAGACCATGATAGGGAGCCATTCCTTGCAATCATTTAAATAGAAAGAAGCTCTGTATCCAAGCATGATCTCCTGATTGCAAATATACTTGTATTAAAGGTCTCATACCCAAATAATTTTTTGTAGGTGTGGCACAGAGCTCAGTATATAGATGAAATAGGTCCTGATATATAATCACATGATAGCATAAACATGAATTCACAAATCATTCAAGAAAACTTTCTGTGAATGAAATATTATAAAACTGTATTCTATCTGATAAATGTTTCCCAAACTTTGTATTGATTCTAATTATATTATTTATTTAGTAGATATTTTTTACTATTCTTTGGTGGGGTAGAGAATAGAAGGGAAGGGAATCTAAATCAGTTAGGATAATTAGCTCTAGCTGCCACTCTAACCCCTGTAATCTCAGGAGCTTAACACAATAAAAATATATTACTTTATTATATTATAGTCTTATGCAGAAGTGTCCAATCTTTTGGCTTCCCTGGTCCACATTGGAAGAAGAATTGTCTTATTGTCTTGGGTCACACATAAAATATATTAACACTAGCTAATGAGCTAAAAATTAAAAACAAAACAAAAGACACAAAGTGGTTTTTTTTAAGATTCATTTTATTATTTTTTGACAGACAAAGAGAGAGACAGAGAGAAAGGAGAGAGCCCAGAGCAGTCTCCATAGTTGCACATCATCACTTTTCGACATAGTTTCATTCCACACAGGTGGGTGGGGGCTGCACAAGGTGGGAACCAGACTGGGGGCCTCCCACATGGGAAGCATGCCCCTGCAAGCTGGGGGCCAAATGGGGTCCTCCCACGTCTGGGAATTTTGCCCTGACAAGAACTGAACTAAGGGCCTCCCTCATGGGAAGCACACCCTCATTCAGCATATGGGTCCACAAGGGCCGGGGCCGAGACTTGATCCTCAGACCCCAGGGCTGCAAAGTAAGTGCTTAACACTTCGAGCCATCCGGGCTTCCCCTCATAATGTCTTAAAAAATTTACAAAGTTGTGTTGGGCTGCAATAAAAGCCATCCTGGGCTTTTTGTGGCCCATGGGTTGCAGGTTGGATAAACGGTTTTAAATATGTTTCTTCTCTATCTTTTAGTTCTTCCATCTAAAAACATAGTCTCTAAAGTTATTTTAAAGAGAGAAGAGGAAGAAGACAGGGAGGGCCACTAGATCATTACTACCTCAACCCAGGCAAAGGAAACACGCTTCACTTCCTCTCACAATTCTTTGGCCAGAACCCACTCTTATGGCCCTCCCTAACTACACTGAAGGCTCAGAAATGTGGTGTTGACCTTTCACAAATAGCCAGCAATTTCTACAGCAATTTGTGGCACGCCATCTAGTGGATAAGCACACACTGAAGTCTAGACAGACAAAAAGGAGGAATGCTCTTTTATGGACTGTTTTAAATGAATAGTCCATTGGAAGAAACAAAAAGTTCAAAGTATAGTGACTTTTCATGGTCAGGGTTATTGCAATCTTTCATTGGCTGAGTTACCAGACAGGAAGAAGTCTTTCTTTCTTTCTGATAAGGTAAATAAGTAGTATCATTCCTATCATAGAGGCAAGACACATCACTTCCTGTTGGGATGAGTAGTATGCATTGAGTAACATGTGTGGGAGTTCTAGCCTCTAGCCTCTCTACTCCATTTTAAATGAGTTTTCTGTGTAATTTTTTACTCTGATCTCATTAGTGCCAGGAAGTAGAAATGAAATATGGTAAACATAAAGCATTTTCTCTGCCATAGTCAGTTCGTCCAGCCCCCAGATAGTCATATATTTCTATTTTCATGCAGAAAACCATCACCTCATCCTTTCATATTATGTAGCAGTATCTAGCTATGTAATATGAAAAACAGAGGCATTTATGGTTGGATTTTTTCCTACAGAGCCCTCAATATGTTAGTAGGCTTCTAGTCTACCGGTATTTGCTTCTAGTCAACAAATACTAATACCACATCCTATTGGGGACACAGTACTCAAGCGTGTTTTGTTTCTTACGTGATCTAAACTCTACATTCCCTGCCCCACCAACTTAATGGTAGCTACCTTGAGGCCTCACTCTTAATATGATTTTTGCTCTAAGTCTATTTAATCACTAAAAGGTTGTTTCCCCCTTTGTTATTTATAATCTTTTGAAATCTCATCTCCTATGATTTGAGATCAAGAAGCAGTTAGATTTTCTAAACTTTCAAAGTTCCAAATTTCTGGACTGTTTTCTTTTGTTTCTGCTTGCAAACTTGCCATTCTCCCCTTTGCTTAACTCTTCCAAAGGCAAGTGCATTAATTACATATTTCTGAATTTAAAAAAAAAATGGACCTAAAATCAATTTGCTGTTTTATCAACTTGAAACAGCGAACACTTATTATCTCATAGTTTCTGTGAATTTAGAGTTGAAGAGCAGCTTATCTGTGTGCTTCTTTCTCAGGGTCTCTCATGAGATTGCAGTTAAACTGTTGACTGAGGCTACACCCTCTGAAGAATTGACTGGGGCTAGAGAGTCAGCTTTTATACTCATCCACATGGTTGTACAGCGGGGCAATTCAGTTTTTCACTACTTTAGCCTTCCCATTGGGATACTTTATGACATATCTTTCTCACTCATGGGTGGTCCAAAGAAAGCAAAAGAGAATAAGTGAGCAAGAGAATATCCAAGGCTAACATTTAGTCTTTTATACGAGTAACCTACTCTTGAAAGTGACATGTAATTATCTTGTCATATGCTATTGGTCACACATACCAACCCTAGTATGACATGGGTGCAAGGTATGAATACCAGGAGATGACAATCACTGGGGGCCATTCTAGAGGCAGATAACCACAGACAGCAAACACAAAGATTTTGAACTTGTCAATCTGATCACTCCATAAACATGTAACCTACCTCACAAGTTAACACAGGTAACAATTTTACCAAGTATTTTACTGCTTCATCTGATACATCATATGTCTAGCCCTCAATTGACCACCAAACTTTCAGCTTGCTTACCAGTTCACCATTAAAGCAATATTACACCTTGTGTTTTTTGATACAGCAGAACTCTACTTCTGGTACTATTTTTTTTTTAATTGGCCAAGATTTTTCAATAATAGCTAACCACAATAAAACACCCTAATTATCCTAAAGATTTCTTGTTTTCATGTTCTCTCATATCCAATCCATCTTCCCTAGAGTGACCAGAATTTCTTCTGTAAAATACATGTTTGAGCATATCAGTGTATTAGTGAAAGCTCTTTGGCCCCAATGCTGTCAGGACAAAGTTCATTTCCTTACTGTTGCTTACAAGGACTTTACATTCCAACCTTAGTCTATATAGCTACCTTCATCTTCAACTAATCTCCATACATTCTTAGTACTCTAATCATAAGATCACTCAATATCGCAGAAGCTGAGATGGCTCAGCGGGTTAAGCACTCACTTTGCAGCTCCAGCGACTGAGAATTGAATCCTGGCCCCAGCCTGTGAGGATCCATACACTGAACTGGGGTGCGCTTCCCATGCGGAAGGACCCAGTTCAGTTCTCTCCCCCTGGTTTGGCCCCTGGCTCAAGGGGGCGTGCCTCAGGTATGGAAGGCCCCCAGCCCAGTTCCTGCCCTTCACGGCCCCCCACCCACCTGTCTGGAACAAAACCATGTTGAAAACTTATGATGTACAATTAGGGAGACTGCTCTGGGCCCTCCTCCTTCTCTCTGTCTCTCTCTCTCTCGGTCTCTGTCAAAAACAATAAAATAAACCTTTTAAAAAAGTGATTACACACTATTTATGGAACTAAATAATCACTTTTACACATCTGTGCTTTGTACATACCAATCATTTTACCTAAGATTACCTGTCTTTCCCAAATACCTTATAGATCCCTCAAGTGCCTCCTTCATTTATGTTACCATTGCAATGTATGCAAACCTTTACTATAGCACTCTTTACAATGTTTTACTGCCTTATCTCTTGACCTACAGTATTCAGTCCTCAAAGGAACTACACTGGAAATTACTTTCCATTACCATAGAGGCTTTATCAACCTTACATCCTAACTTGCTAGATTCATAGTAGCAATTCTATAATAAATATTTATTGACTGCATAAGTGAATATATGAATGAATTGACAAAGACCATTCTGTCTCCTTTCTATCTTTACCATAAAGCTATGCTCCCTAGTCTCCTGTATCAATAAGCCTCAATAATTATACCTGTTCTCCCTGGATGATCTGATTTATTTCTATCTCCATTTATACTCTATGCCTTCTAAAAATGTATCTGCAACTCAGACCTATACGCTGAGTTTTATACTCATGTAGCTAACTCCTTGATACAATGTTTCATTTATAATTCCCAAAATAAACTTGACTTCAATAAGCACAACATTAAATTCATCGTGTTTCCTATTGCTACCCATTTTTATACTTGAGTGATCTTTCTTTGTGAGTGGCACCACCATTCACCCAAGCCAGAAGCTTGAATGTCATCCCAGACTCTTTCTATTTACTTGTTGCCCATACCCATATTTGTCACTAAAATCTCTGGAACTGTTTTTATTTCTTTGAATTTTTTTCAGTTTCTTATCATGTCTTGTATATGATACCACAAGAGCCTTCTACCTGGTTTCCCTACTTCCTGTCTGACATTCCTTCAGTTCATCTTCTACACTGCTGTAAAATGTTCATTCTGCAACATACATTAGCCATGTGCCATTTCTGTTTCAACACTGGCAGTAGTTGTCATGTTAATAGAACTACTATTGTGCTGACACAGAGAACACCCTTTCTCTCTGAAGACCCCAAATGTGGGGTGCTATGCCAAACTAACCAAATAATTCACAATCCCCAGAAGGTACCATCCTCTACATAAAGAGTCCCCAACCAATACCAGGCTGTGGCCTGTTAGAAACCGGGGCACCCAGCAGGAGGTGAGCAGCAGGCAAGCAAGCGAAGCTTCATCTGTATTTACAGCCACTCCCCACCGCTCACATGACTGCCTGAACTCCACCTGCTGTCAGATGAGCAGCCTAAAGAGCATGTTTGAGGCAACTTCAAATCCCTGTACTTACTGGATTAAATCAAGGCAGGGGATACTGGGGTGGCTCAGCAGGTTGAGTGGTCACCTTGCAGCCCCAGGGTCCAAGGGTCAAGTCCTGGCCCTGGCCCAGGTGGACCCATACGCTGAACTGGGGTGAGCTTCCCATGTGGGAGGCCCCCAGTTCAGTTCCCGCTGGGTTGTGATTCCCATGTGGGTGGCCCACAGTTCGCAGGGGCATGCTTCCCATGAGGGAGGCCCCTGCCCAGTTCCCGCCCTGTGCGACCCCCACCCACCTGTGTGGAACGAAACTATATTGAAAATTGATGATGTACAACTATGGAGACTGCTCTGGGCCCTCCCCCTTCTCTCTGACTCTCTCTGTCTCCTTTTGTCAAAAACAATAAAATAAATCTTTAAAAATAATAAAGGCAAGGCAGAATGTCCTGAGATTGCCACAAAAGCACTGAAAACCCTGTTTCCATTTCCAATATCCTATCTTTGTGAAGCAGGGTTTTCTGTAGTGACAGCACCCAAAACGAGATTATGGAGTAGAGTAGACATAAGCAACACACTTCGGTTGTCACTGTCTCCCATCACCCCCAGATGGGACTGTCTAGTCGCAGGAAAACAAGTTCAGGGCTCCCACTGATTCTGCATTATGGTTAGTTGTATAATTATTTCATTATATATCACAATGTAATAATAATCAAAATAAAGTGCACAATAAATGTGATGTGCTTGAATTATCCCAAAACTGTCCTTCCCCACCCCTTTTTCTGTGGAAAAAATGTTTTCCCCGAAACTGGTCTCTGATGCCAAAAGGGTTGGGGACCACTGCCCTACACGGCTCTTCCTCTGACTAAATGTTAACGGCTTCTCCTGGAAAACTGTCCTTATACACAGCTCTCTCTGTAAATATGTGTTGACTCAATGTAGGATTATCAGAAATCTGAATGTTGAAGAGCACAAAAACTAAAAACAGAAAGTATTTTGTAATTTAGTCATTAATTAATTATTTATACGGATAATGTCACCATAGATGTTGGAATTCTCCTGTGAACCCAAATGACCCATTTTCCTTTCTATGTTTCAGAAAGTCAGGTTTTTAGTTTTTTTAGTTTTTTGTTGGTTTGTTTTTGCAGCGAGAGTTTGTTTGTTTTGCTGAAGGATGGTTGTATTTTGGCTTGGGCCGGAGCAACAAGAAAAGAATTTTGAAAAGTTGCTTGTCTTTAACTTCATTTTTAAATAGAATCTCCAGTGACCTCTGTGACAAACTACTCATACTTTGCCACATACTAGATTAAAAAAAGAAAAAAATCCTTCGTAAGTTATGATGGGTTAAAAGAAAGAAAAGAGATAATGATTCACTTACAGGAGCAGGCTGAGGTGAGCAGAAATAGTGACAGGCAGATAAACAAAAAAGAAGAAAGCAGTTTAAAAATAAATAAATAAATCACAGGGACCTGGCAAGCCCTGACTGAGACACTGAAGGAAAGAAAAAGAAAAAGGAGAAACAATCTGTAGTGTTGCTAACTAGAGACTCAGAAGGAAAGAACAGCAAAGGGTGAAAATGTGCAATAAAGAGGGGAAAGGAACTGAGGGAGAGGTTGAAAAAACTGAGAAACCAGTCAAAGAGTACAGAAAATCAGAATTTGAGACACTTAAAACCTCTTGGATCTCACTTCTCAGTTGTTTCATTAACTTCTATCCTGAAGAATCATGGGTAATTTGGAGGATTTGCTCTCCTTTCATTTAAAATAAATAAATATTTAAATAAGAAACCAGTTTTTCATGAGACAAAGTTCAAAATGAGGGTGAGCTTACCATAGGCATCCAAATGATTTGGAAGCTCAGTTCCTAAAATAGGGAGTTTGACAATTTGACAGATGTTTCTCTTGAACAGAGTAATACTATCTGAGTCTCTTGCAATTGCCTCCCATCCCTGCCTTTCCGTCTGAAAATGTTTTCTTCTTCTTCACGCACAGTTCATTACTTCACATCCACCAGTTGTGTAAGGTGTTAGCACCTCCTATTCACCAATAACTGTTGATGAAAGTCTTACAGCGTCTCAACTCTATCTGTTCTCTATCTGCAGATTGGATTACTAGTGATGATTAAGTTTTAAAAGAAGATAACTCCTCTCACTTCAAAGATTGATTAAATGTGTAGACATCGATGTTTTCAAATTGCCTTTCTTTTCTAAAGAGAAAAAAATTGCCAAAAGTCTACGAGGGTTGAGGTGGTACACTTTAAACTGCCGATTGATATTTTTCCATCATTAGCGACATCTTTACTGTGAGACGCCTAGTTAGAGACAGATGGACTTCTTGTGATATCTATGTGAAGGTATTCTGTGACTGACAATTTGAAGAAAAGTGCCATATAAAGAACAATGTAAATTTCATAACTGGAATTCTACTTCAAGCTTGGGAGTTAACAAGGGTTCTTGGTTAGAATTTTGAGGTGTGCCAATTTGAGAGTTTTTTGTTGTTGTTGTTAAATAAAATTTTCAGAAATCAGGTCTGCAAGAGAACATGAGACAATATTGACTAAAGTACAAAACAATTTAGCATGTGACCTTTATGATTTGGGCAACTAGCCAATCCGAATTCATGGCAAGCAGCTACCATCGAATCAGTATTCATTTTCTGTGATTAGTAATCTTCTGATGTCATATGTATGGAAGTCAGCATTTGGGTATGTAACGATTATAAAATAATAGATCAGAGTACAATTCCACAAATCTACAGGGTTAACAGGCTTGAAAAACGTATTTGGCAGCTTTAGAAAAGACACAATTTTTTATAAGATATTACTATCAACACTAGAATAGACAAAACACACAAAGGAATTTTAACGTAATAACTTTTGCTTTCTGTTTATTGCAAAAGTCTCAGCTTTAGATATCTAATGACCTATCTGAGAACGAGTATTACCATAAAGCTTTAGTGGTTGTTAATTTTCCAGTATCTTTCTAAGAATTTAGCTTTGGCGGGAAAGATCTTTTAGTCCTATCCTAATTTTCCCTCTGTTTGGGTCAGTAAGCTCAGTTCTTTCTTCTTTCTAAATGTTTTCTGTGATGAAGCAATTTCTATGGTACTCCTTTCATTTCACACCAGGAATACTGTGCCATTGTTGGGTTATAGTTTATGGAGTTTAAATGAAAAGGAACTCAGTCTGGGATACTGGCTTCGTGACCCAGGGTTAAAAACAAATCTCAGAGGTTCTCCCCAAAGCTCTGGTTATCACCAGTGAAATAACAATTCACCCCTCTGTTTGCTTTTACTAAAACTGACACTGTAAGTAACAAAATGTACGTAGTGAGGTTTCAAAGAAAGGAAAATGACCTTTAAATTTTTGAAGCATAAAGGCCACTTCGTGCCACAGAGAACAGCAAGAGATATGTGGCCTTAGGAGGTGAATGAGATGACTCAGATTAAGGGATAAAAGGAGAACATAGCTGGGACCTGGGGGCTTGTCCTTTCTGAAGTCACAAGGACCAAGGTCTCCTTTAGATGGAAAATAGAGGTAGATGAACCTCAAAAGACATGGTATAGATAATAACCAAAGGTCTCAATAATTATTCAAAGTATCTAAGATTTTTAAAATGGGTCAGCCAACTTGCTATATTCCAGTGTTTTCCATTATGCTTTTATAAAGCCAGAGTTGAAGGGAATATATGTGAAAATTGATATGGAAATGTTTCCTACTGTCTGTAGCCTCAAAGTAAAAATTGAGACTTGTTTTCTACGCTAAAAGAAACACAAACTTCAGTCTGAAGGATCACTACAGGGTTTTTACATTTTGTTTTGTTTTGTTTTTTCATATAGAAAAAAGTTGAGGAATTGCAAAGCATAGTCTATTCAGTCCAGAGAACTGGGACGTTTCCAAGTTATAAGATTTCAGCAGCCAAATACAACAGGAGAAAAATAGTTTCAATCTACTTTTTAAAAGTATTTTTGTGAAATTCCAAATGATAAATTTATAGTTTAAATGAAATGATCGTTCCTTAAGGGGGAATGAAAAGCAAAAGATTAATAGTCTGAAAAGTTAAAAATATTTTTCTGCATATCAAAATCTCACCCAGTTCTAGGATAGACTCTTGGAGTCTAACAGGGCACCTTATACATTTTGTATGACAATCTTATCTTAAAATAAGGTGCAGTGAATTGCAGGTACTAAATCTTACTGAAGTTGAAATGCAAGTTGATTTCAAAGCCAAGGAATACATGAATTTTACTTCCTAGGATATGTAAGAAAAACAGTAACACAAATTTGCTAATGATGAAAGGGTATCTTTAAACAGAAAAATCATAAGCTCCACTAAAGGTATTTGAATATTTTCAAAGCCTATTTGCACTTGGGATTATTTAGCAAATAGTTATTAAATACATATTGTATGCAGAAATTAATATTTAAAGTAATTGAAAAATACACCCTGATTCAAAGGAATAATCTCTGTCCTTTATCTATTTAGAGGAGATAACTCTGATATATGCTGATCAAAATTATTATTCATGGAATCACAGTACTCAACTTTATTGTTTATGCTGTTCTTGGAGATTTTAAGGAATGGAGATTTATTAATCTCCCTTGGAAGCTCATTCCAAGATTATGTCAAGAAATGATGCTATAAACCTTCAATAGGGACAATAGCCACTATCTCGTTTCTGTTCATATTTCCAGGTTCAAAGGAATTTCTAAAGAGAATCATAAAACCATCAAAGTCGTGTTTCCTGACAATCAACTGGGTCCTTGCTGCCACTAAGAATACTCGCATCTGACTCTTCTTGAATATCTCATATACATTCCATAATGGATATTAACAAGAGTTGTTTCTTTCAAGCTTGTTAATTCCATAATATTCTAAGCTTCTTATTCCTTCCTTCTTCTAGATAAGCTAGAAACCTTGGGTTTCACCTTTTTTATCTTTTTTTTTTTCCTATTCAAACTATTTCTCCTAAAACAAATACTAATACAAAGTAAACATTCTAGGATTGATGAGGTAGCTCCAATAAGACCAACTATCCTAGTTTTTTCTTTTCTCCTTCTTCATCTATATGCTCTTTTTCCTATCTTCTATATATCCTATTTCTTTAACCCTCATGAATTGATTTTCTTTTGCCTTTTCAGTATCTATATTCATTCTTAGCTCTCTCCCTTAAATACATGTCTTACTGATTTTTTATCTATTTTACAATGTTACCCTCTCTGCCAAAATATAAATTTCTTTTTCTTTTGGGCCAAATTTTTCAAAACATTATACTTCATCTTCTTAGTCACTGATTTTGCTTTCAGTTAAATTTGGCAATCACCAGTTTCTTCCTAACTGAAAAACCAAATGGTCTTGGTATCATCTTAATTCTTTTTGTTTCATGGTAGCACCTGCTCACTAAAGGCCACTGCTAGGCACTACTTCTTTTCTTGTCTTTCCATTTCTTTTTCTTTATCTTTTTCTTCTTCCTTCTGACTACTCCTTTTTTCATTAACTCCTCTTCCTGTTTTCATCTATAAAATGAGATGAGATTTGTTTGTTACCTTCAATGAGTTCTTCAAAAGATAGAGTTAGTTTACTTGGTAGGAATATTATTAATAACACTGAATTTCTGAGCATTCTTGTAATTTGTCACTATCATAAAAGGAAGGAAATGTGTTGTTTGGTACCATTGCTTTTCAGAAACTCACAATAAATTACTGGTGAATCATTTTTGATGTGGGAAGATTACTGGGTTAGAATAAGAAAGATCTTGGTGATTTAGTTTCCCTGACTTTGAGTTTCCTTGTCTGCAGATGAAGATTAGAATGTCTGCCTCCCTCATTGTTGTGATAATCAGATGAAATATTGTACATAAAATGTATATTTACATTGTACATAGAATATACATCATGCAGTCTGTCATAATATGTACAATGTAAATATGAAAGGATAATTTTGATTCATTATATATTCTTACTGGAAACCAATGTTAAATAGATCCACATATTACCCAAGTTATCCTTCACTTTACTCTTTTATAGGGTGCATAGCTTTTGCCTCTGCCATTGGAAAGATATTATCACAATTTCTTTGCCTTAAGACAGAAAATCCTGCCCCTTCTAATTCCTTCGAACTCGAAGAGCTGTGTCCTTGGGGATTTCACCTTTCATGACTACTCAAAAATAATAGCTATTGAGTTTGTCATAACATCTACCAATTTCTTAAATAACCTAGGGTGACATTAATTCATTCAACTCCTCAAGGCTATGAAAACAACTTTCTATTTTAGTTCGGCCTTCATTCCTTCCTTTATAACTGAAATCATTGAAACTTGCCCCAGTCAACTATTCATACTTAAACTTGAAAGAACAAAGGGCAGGGGGTGGAAAGAGAGAGAGGGAGAAAGGATATAAAGAAAGGGGAAGGAAAGAAGGTAGGGAGGGGGAAAGACAGAAAGAAAGAAAGAAAGATAAAGAAAGAAGATTATAAAGCAGATATCTTTCTGCATTCTGTGTGTTTATTCCTGCTCTGTTGTGTAAAAACATCATACTTAGTTTGGATAATGAGAAGATAATTTAAGTTGGTAGGCATTCGGTAATGAGTCATGATCTAGGTTGGCTTTTCCATAATAGGTATAATTCCAGCTGGTGAAATATGTCAATCAAGGAGCATTTCAAGAAAAGGACAAAACCTTAGCAAAGAAATTGAGTTGGGAAGGTGTGAACAGAAGGGATTCTAAGTAGTCATATCTGGCAGGAAGCTATAATAAAGCTAAAGGGATGGGACATAAAAACACCTTGTAAGTCTGCTGACTTGTATAAATGGATCTGCTGTAGAAAGTGAATCCTAGATACCATAGTTTGGAAGATACCCTAGAGATTATATGGGTCTATACTCTGTTGATGTTGAATTAACCTTATAATATTCCTTCTGTTGGCATAAGAAATCCAAACCTGTATAGAATTTGTGTAAGGGTGTATTTGAGACAAACTGATGACATACACCAAGAATCAAGATCTCAAATGTTCTGGAGAATGATAGTCTTGCAGTTTATTTTATACATTTGGAATTAAGTAGGGAACTAAGGAAGATTATATAAAAGTGGGAAAAAGCAAGGCAGGGATTGGATTAAAGGATAGTTAATGAGATAATGTGCTCCCTAGAGGGTGGTTACACCTCTGAGGGGTCTCAAAAAGAGGCATTTCAAAGATGTGTTGACCTAAATGCATAAAAACGATAGACAAGGCTTGTTTAAGGCAAAGATAACCTTTTACTAAGGAAGTTATAGGCCTGAAGTGTCCAGTAAGGAATTTATGATCAGATTACCCTGTGTGTTTACTTTCAGTCACTGGACTTAATCAAATTCACTGTAGACCCCCTTTTTTATCCACACTTCTGAATGGTGACTTAGAATAAATTTAACATCTATGTTGACAGAAAACTCACTGAAACAACCTAATCCACCTTTTGATAACATTGATTGTGAAAAGCTTCTTTCTATGTTTAGCATAAATCTATCTTCTTTCACGCAAAGGTCCTAATGTGCTTGTCTGGGCCAACTGTTCATATGACCTTTCTTCTTAATTATTCTTTATATAGCTAAAAACATCTCAAGTCATGCTAAATCTTATTTTCAGGCAAAACATTAACAGTTTCTTCAATAAAATTTTATATAATATAAAACAATATTTCATACAACATGAAAACATCAGTTACTTCAATAATATGAAATATAATGTGGATTTTAGTATAAAATTCTTTTCTTTTCTTTATTTGTCTCTTTAAGATTTATTTTATTGTTTGAGAGAAGGTAAGAGAGAGACAGAGAGAAGTGGGGAGTGCCCAGAACAGTCTCCATAGTTGTGCATCATTAGTTGTGACATAGTTTTATTCCACACAGGGGGATGTGGGACCACACAGGGCAGAAATAGAACTGGGGACCTTGTGCATGGAGGCAAGAACCTTCACCACTGTCTCAGCAGTTACCAGTCATGCCTCAGTTAAGCATGTGGGTTTATGGGCCAGGGTCAGAATTCAATCTCTGGACTTCACTGTTGCAAGGCAAGCACTCAACCTGTTAAGCTATCCTGGAATCTCCTAAAGTCCATTTCTTTTACTCAACATTCTATTCATTCTCCTAAGAATATTCTCTAGTTTTTCTATATCCATCCTATAGGATTATACCTAGTACTAAATGAAACTTTCACTATGAATCCTGATCAGATGGGATAAAATAATCCTGCATTATTCATCTCCTAAAGATCATTTTTTCTAATATCTTCTGAAATTGTTTCCTTCAATTAGAAATCCCTTCAATGGTAATGACCTTCCTTGTTTATTGTTTATGCTCAACAACTTTTGATAAGATGGAGTTTTTGTCTTGTATGTATTATATCACCATTAAAATAAGTTGACTAGGGAAAGCTCGGATGGCTCAGCGGGATAAGTACTCGCTTTGAAGCCCCGAGGATCAAATCCTGGCTCTAGCCCAGGTGGACCCCAAATCCTGGCTCCAGGCCAGGTGGACCCCAGTTCAGTTAAAAAAATAAAAAATAAAATAAGTTGACTAGGTTTTGCAGCTGCTAAACCAGTTTCTTTCTTCTACTCTTTTTTCTTTACCTTGTCCTTGTGTACTTAATTGTTTTCAATCAAAATAAAGAAACTTTATTTCCTCTAAAAAACTGGAACTATTTTATAGATAATACTCATTGAAAGGCTAAAAGATTTGAATTTAATCAAGTAGACAGGCGCCATCAAAAATTTTATGATCAAAATTTTCTTTAAGTAGACTAACCTTATAGCCACAAATAGAGCAGATTGAAATTAATAAAAAAGGAATGCAGTTTGGAGAAGACTTCAACTGCCCCCTAGAATGGTGTCAAAGGAAATAGGAATGAATGTTAGGCATGGTGACAGAAGCTTCAGGACTTATTAATGATTAACATGAAAATTAAAGTTTCTTGTAAGGTTTCAAACACTAATGACAGGGTATATCTATGAGGGTTCTCTAGAAAAACAGAACCAAGGAAATGGATTTATATAAGATTTGACTCACACAATTATGGAGACTAAGAAGTCCCAAGATCTACAGTCAGCAAGCTATACATCCAGGAGAATGTCATGTAGTTCCATCCTGAGTCCAAAGACTTGAGAACCAAGAGTGCCAATGCTGTAAATTTTAGTCTGAGGATAAGAGAAGAGTGATTTCCCAACTCAGGCAGCTTGACTTTTCTCTTATTCCACCTTTTTGTTCTAGTGTGGGCTTCAATGAATATATGAGGCCCATCTACATTAAGGAGGATGACCTCCTTTACTCAGCCTACCAATTCCAAAGTTAATCTAATCCAGAAACACCCTTATGGACACACCTAGAATAATGTTTGACCAAAAATTTGACACCCTGTTGCCCAGCCAAACTGACATAAAATTAACCATCACACTAAGAAAATGGAGAAATGAAGAAGCCAGAAGAGAAGTTGTTATGGAAAGAAGGGGCTATTGGTGCATTCTGAGTTTGAGTTTCACATAGACAAGCATGTGAATATGACTATATACATGGTTAGAAATGATAGAGTAGGATTTGGGAAAGAGATAGGGATTAAAAAGTATTTGTGCTTTATTTACATAGAAGGTAGTAGTCATGGAATTTTAGAGGTTAATAACAGGATAATGACAAAGGAAATAATCAACAGTTTGCTGGGTTAGCAATCTCTATCATCAGGAAAGAAGGGGGTTACCTAGGTAGACACAGAAGTACAGAAGCCAAAAGAATGGCGTTTATTCTTGTGTACCATAAGTGATCTTTACTCAATGTCTGTATGCCTCCATTTCCCATTTCTCATAGTTGCTTGAACTTTCATTAATCAGGATCCTCATTTTATAGATTTACCGAAGTTTGTTTCTCAGAAAACATCATGTTCTTCTTTTGTCTTCTAAATGCACCAATTCCCCAAAGTTGTCTTCAGTCCTCTGCTTTAGTCATTTTTATAAATTAGACAAATGCAAAACTATATCCCAATCTCTTTCATTAGTTCAAGACCTGTATGTATAATAAACTGGCCAAAAAGCCCAACTGAATGTCTCTCATGTTTGTATCACAAACACAAAGTATCCTAAACAGAACCCATAATCTTCCAACAAAACCTTCCTAATGGCTCAAGAACACTTCCAGTTGTCAGGTTCTAAACCTCAAACACATTTGATTTGTTTCTCTGTTTTACCCCTTATTGTCTTTCATTACCAAGACCAAATCCTATCAATTCTACCTCTAAAACATCCTTCAAATTCATCCATACCTATTGTATTATTTTTATCACCATCACCATCATTCTAATTCAAGACTTCAGTTTCACTTAAGAATGGTATTAATCTTCTATAGGGATTTCCCATATCTAACCATTCTCACCTCTAGTCTGCCCTTGTAGCTTACTGCCAAATTAATCTTCCTAAATTACAATTTAAATCATGTCGTGTTACTACTCCAAAATGTTTAATTGCTTTTTATTACCCAGTGAATAAAATCCAAACACTTTAAAATAATACCATCCACCATCTGGTGATATCTCACATTTCTAGACTTATCTTCCATGTCTCCCTTTCAGAGATTCATGACTGCATTTAAACTATATGTCCTTTGCCTGTCTGTCTCAATCCCTTTGTTTGTTCTATACTCCTTGATGATAATGTCCTTTCTAGTCATCCTGCTCTATAAAGCTTTTGTTGATTGCCCCCAGTAGAAAATAATACATCATACAAAATGTTTGGGGCTGGAAATTAAGTGTGTCATAAACATCATCATGTTAATTTCTCACAATAACCCTATCACATATTTACTGGTTTCTAAATTGTATTAATGAAAAATCTGATGTTTATATAGTTTTTTTAAATTATCCCAAAGTAACATAAATCAGCTTTCCATATTTGCCTGACCTCAAAGTCAGTATTCTTAACCTTAATCCAAATATTTGTTTTGTTGTTGTTCTTTTTTTTTTATTTTAATTCTTAATTTTTAATTCTTTAATTTTAATTTTAATTCTTAGTTTGGTTTGTCAAAATATAATTTACATATAGTAAAATTCATCCTTTTTAGTGTACAGTTCTATTAAATTGGCATTTCTATCTCTATTTTTCCAGAGTTCTCCTTTATAATCAGGTGTTTTATTTGCAGTTCTTCTTAGTAATTCAATTTTATTTTTTTATTTTATTTTATTTTTTTAAGATAAGACCAATGTTTCTTTTTATTACTATTATTTTTGAACTGAACTGGGGGCTTCACCACATTCGGGAAGCACACCCCAGTTCAGCATGTGGGTCTGCCTGGGTTGGAGCCAGGATCAAATATTTTTAATAGTAATGAATCCCATTTACATAGTGAATCCCATGGCTTTACTGAAGACATTTTAATAAATGGATTTTTGAAAATAATGACATATTAAGTACTTATAAATTCTTAGTTTGGTTTGTCAAAATATAATTTACATATAGTAAAATTCATCCTTTTTAGTGTACAGTTCTATTAAATTGGCATTTCTACGTCTATTTTTCCAGAGTTCTCCTTTATAATCAGGTGTTTTATTTGCAGTTCTTCTTAGTAATTCAATTTTGTTTCAACATCTTTTGGCTTTCGTTTTACCCTATATCTCTTTGGAAATTATGTATGTTGTCAACCTTGTTTCCAGTAATTCTTCAAACCCTTCTTTTTGAACCAGTAGAATTTCCTCATGGAATAAAAAGATAAATATGTAATTATAGCCAGAATTCATAGATTTCCCCCCCTCCTATTAGAACTTTCTTATTATTGTCCTAAACCTAATGAAATTTGTATTCTTGAAAAGTCTTTTCTTTATCTTTGTTTAATGAATATATAGAATTGGTAGAATTAAACTGATTACATAGCCCCCCCAAAATCTAGCAAATTAACTTCTCAAGTGATAGTTCAATGCAATTCAGAATGAAATCATAGGGGAAAATATAGGCATGAAATCCATTTTTTTTAAAGCTGCATTTTTGTTAAACCTGTACAAATAATTGAGCCATCCATTTGTTATTTAATAAGCATTTATTGAGCACCTTCTATGTGAAACATTATGAAATTTCTTTTAAGCAGCCTACCATGAAATAGATAGTCTAATTGGCTAATTTATATGTAGTATGCAAAGGAAATCCCCAAGATAATGATGAATTTGACAAGAGTTAATGGCTAAATTAAAGTGTTTGGAGTTACCAAAAGAGTAGAGAATTTTGTTTTTTATTAAATTTTAGGGAGAGCTAAGAAGATAATATCTAGTATATTATTCATGCTCAGATGCAATGAAATAGTAATGATGAGGAAAACAAGATTTGATGCTGAGAATGGTTTTAAAGCATAAGTAGTATTATGTCAATCAATGCATTAGAAATAAGAGGACTAATGTTCATATAAAATTAAGAGTTCTTTTACTAATGTGAAGGAAAATAAGGAAATACTCGCATGTAGGGCTTTTCAAGACAAGATAAAGTCCTTTTAAAGAGCTTTATCATGAAGTTCTAATAATAGTTTTTTCTGCCATTATAGTCTAAATATGTCAGTGTCCTAGTTTAGAAAAGCATACGGGTTTTGACCTCTTGGTTTATTGAGAAATTTTGTAGAAAACAAAAAATATCATAATATATTTCTTACCAACATTGTATAGAAGTAATTTTCAACTTTTAAAATGCTAAATAAGAAACCTGTTTTGAAGCCCTTTTCTGATTCCACACCCACTGCGCCAGAGCTTCCCCTCCTGGGCATACGCACTCCCTATCCACCATGGGATTCATTCTCATGCCTCAAAATGATCTGAATGTACCCTTGGATTTTCTGGCCCTGGCATGTTGTGTAGAGGTTGAATGAACTGTTCCCATTACTCCCTTTGCCTCCTTCCTCTCTCCCATTTTCAACTCCCATAACATAATTAAAATAAAAGAGGAATTAAATGAATTAAAGTATAGGGTGATTGCTATAAAAACCACATAATACATATAGATAATAGATTTAATGTCAACACATATATCACAGAATTCAGAAGAGGAAGGGTTCTCTCACACATGCTACCTGCTAAAATCAGCAGTACCAAAATTATCTCTTTTAATAAGTAGGTAACTATCCTATTTTTAAAGATTTTTTTACGAGTACAAGGTGTCATATTTCCACCCTAACAATTGAGTTTTCACACTCCGCAGAAATTTCTACATATATCTGTGATATACATTCAAATGCACAGCTAAAATATTCAAATATATATAAGAAGTCAAAGCAAGAACTTCTTTGTTCTGACCTAAAAGTACCTCATTAGTGTAGATGTCCAAGATAGACAGCCCCAACTACACTGAGATCCAAGGGCATGCAAGATCCCTCACTTCTGTAGACTAACAAATGAATTCGTTCAAATTAGTGTGTGTACTTGAAGATATTATTTTGACAAGCTGATGGATATACACATGCTGCCAAGGGGAAAACACCAGCTAGGCAGTATTATTATTACTGTGATAATTATTGCCAAAACCATGAGACCGTAAAGCTTTCTGGATAAAAGGTCTACGAGGCAAAAACAATCTATCTTAGTGTTTGCTCTGTGGATGTGAAATTACTTTTCAACATTTTCTTCTTATTTATCCAACTCATTTCAAAAGATGAAACACCTATTCCAAGGTGAGAAAGAGGCTTCTTAGGGAAAGAAAAAATAAATTTTTTAGGATGGTCTTACTATTTTCTATTTATTCTTCTGATCCTTATTTTTTCCTGCCTATTTCCTTGGTTTTAATTTGTCTTACTCATTTCTATCCTTTCACCCTCGATTTTTCAGAATATTCCATTTCTTTTCTCTTGGTGTCTCGTCTTCTGACCTCTCAGAAGAATTGTCAGTAATGAGTCATATATATTTATTCTGTTCTTCCTTTTTTGTTACTCCTATAAAACATCTCTATGAATAGTTCTTCAGAGAAACCGTGGTTCCCACTGTTGTAACTGAAGGTGTCACAGTAAAAACAGACATATTTGAAATAAGGGCTATGAAGAAGCAGTATGATGGTTGAGAGGACACATTTGGGGAACAGTTTTGCATTTGAACCCTGGCCCTGCTATTTACTAGTGATGACAAAGCTAGCTCATTTATTTACCACTTTGAGCTTAACTTTGAGCAGATCTTATGAAGAGTTACAAATATGTAGCTCACTGGATTGTTAAGGGTTATTAAGGTAATGATATAAAGTATATAGTAAAATGTCAAGAACATAAAACTCTTAACAAAAAGTAATGATGTCAAGATAGTGGTGAAGGCTATAGCAATGTAGAAACAGTTTTGATGATGGTGATTAGACATGAAGTTTCAATCTCTTTGCCAAAAGGGTAGTCACCTTCATCCTTTTGGATTGCATGTCCTTGGTAACCATTTATACCTCCAAAAGCAGAGAAAGAATTGCCCTGCAATAGCAGTTGTACTTATGCCCAACTGTTATGCTCAGATTTAAATCTCCTCATATCCCCAGAGATAGATTTACTTCACTCACACACTTCAAAATCTAAGATCTACTTTGTCTTCCCTACTCATTTTCCCTGTTATTATAAATTTTTATACATTCAAAAGAACATCTAAAACATGCATGTAAGTTAAGAATAAAAATACTAAAATCAGTATCCTTATACCTAGCACCTACTGTTAAAAAAAAAAAACCAAAAAAAAAAAACAACCACCTTATTAATATTTGGAAGCTGCCACCATGCCCTTCTCTGATTGCAAATCTTCTCCCTCTCATACTAGAGGTAATGATCCTAAATTTGGATTTGTCATTCCATTGGCTTTTACTTATAAATTTTGTGTAGATGTATGTAACTCAAAAGACTATAAACCTCCTCATTGTTAAATTTTTATAAATTATATTATGCTAATGGATTCCTTAGAGATTCACTTTATTCCTAGCTGTGTGATAGTAGCTCATCAAATAAAAACACTACAATAAATGACCTATTTTCCCATTTATGGGCTTTTGGGTCATTTCTTATGTTTAGTCCTAGAACCATGTTAATAATATGAATATTTTTGTACATGCTTCCTGGTGCACATAAGTGATGTAGGAATCATGGTGTGTGTGTGTCTGGCGTTCGTGGTCTCACGCACTTGGAGAATGAGGACACCAACTAGTGAGGAAAGGTTAAGCAGCAGAGGTTTTATTGAAAGAAAAGACAAAGCTCCCAAACAAGAGGGGACACCCGAAAGTGGAATGCTCACAACTAAAGCCAAAGTTACTCCTTATATAGGTTATGCCTACATATCTAGGTTCAGGTACCAGGTACCTACATATTAATCTTTGTCTTGGGTGATATGCTCTGTTGCCTAGGCTCAAAGGAGTTTGAAACAAACTATGAGACATTCATCTAGGACATAAATCTATTTGACTTGAGGGATGCTACAACATAGAGACCCTGGCGTGGACTATCTCGTTCCAGTCCATACCTGGATGTCCTGACTACTTGTACATTATATTCCTAGATATGGTTGCCATAACTACCGAGGCCTCCCCTGACTGCCTAGCCATTTACTAACTATCCTGACTCACGAAAGTGTGGTTCTTCATGGCAAATACTTCGAAGAATAAGTTACTAAGCAGTAGGATACATACATCTTCAACTTTATGAGAATGCCACATCTTTTCCTAATGAGGTTGTATTGGTTTAAGATTAGGTTAGGCTGTTGTAATCTTTTTTTTTTTTTAAGCAGAATCATCGTAGTTTTAAATCATTCATTTAAAATTTTTTTTTAGTTTCTCAATTACAGTTGATATTCAATATAAAGCTATGCATTGCTATCTCAGGTTCAAGAAGTCTGGAGATGGCCTGGCCAGAGATGGGAAGGCACTCCAGTGTCAAAGCCCAAGGTTACCACATATGAATAGTTTTCATTCACAAGGTCAACTCAGGGTCCAACATGGTTTCTGAAGCTACAGCAAGGATATCCACATTTTGGTTGGCAAGTAGGAAGGAGAAAGAAATAAGAAGTGCATAGCCCCTTCCTCAAGGAGGCACACAACCCTTTTACTTGTATTCTAATGGCCAGAACTTGCATGGACATATCTGGCTGCAAGGAAAACTGGGAAATGAGATCTTCATTCCAGTTGACCATGGATCCAGCTAAAAGTAGAGTTCTTATTACTGAGAAAGAAGAGAAACACACATTGGGGGATAACTACCAGCTTCTACCCCAGTGGATGTACTAATTTATACACCCATGTGAAAACTAGGAGAGTTTTTGTTTTTCTGCATACTTGTCACAATTAAAATGATCAGAATTGTAAAATTTTGTCAAAATGATAGATGTTAAATAATACACTACTTTAAAAATTAGTATCTGAAAATATTGGTCATCTTTTCATGTTTATTAGTCATTTGGATTTCCTCATACCTTTTTTTCTTTTCCTGCTATTTATCTTATTCATATTGATTGTATGATCTTTGTATTTATTCTGAATAATAACCTTTCATAGTTTTCTAAGTTGCAGAAAAATATCTTTCCATTTTCAAGCTTTTTCATTTTTCAAAATGTTGTTCGATGAAAAGAAGTTTTTTAGTTTAGATCTAAATATCGTTTAGCTGCCTCTAAATTCCAGTCTACCATCAGGTTATAATTTGCTACCAAAGAGGAGAACCACATGCATAAATGAGTATTTGAGGGCGATTCTCAAAGGAATCCCTAAGTTTTACCAATCATGGCATCATCAGAACAAGTGTATAAATTCACAAAGTGACTGTTTTAAAGCAAGAAGCCATTTGGATGAATTATACATTTGTTAAAATTTCAATCATGTTATTTAATAGTTGCACTTACATCTTATGTCTGGACCCCTTGTTACAGTGAACCATAAGCATCTATGGCCCCATACAATCAAGGTGTTCAGAACTTGATAGGATGGAAAATAGTAAGAAATTTAAGAAACAGAACCTTTAAATACATCAATAACATGAGACTTCCTCTCCTCATATTCCTCAGTAGTAATTTAGTCCCTGGCTAATGTATTTCTTATAATTTATTGTGAATTTATTAAACCTCAATAGCTCAGAAAACTAGTAGCTTATGGATGATCCTCTAATTAGTGGAATTAAAGGAAGATACTGTTTCCTTTGATTAATTGGTACATGTAGAGACTGGATGCCCTCTGAGGCCTTCGTTTGCATATTAAGTTAACCACACATCACTGTGCTGAAATGGGGAGGGCTGGGGGCTCCATCTACCCATGTGACGGCAATGTCCTGTGGATCTAATTAAATCACCATGCTCTTGCGTTTTTTTTTTATTCTTACCCACTTTAGCACAATTTTCCAAGAAGTAACCTAAAAGTTATAAAAATATTAGAAAGGAATAAACAATTCATGGACATGTAGCAGTTTTCCATTTTCTAAATTCTTCTCACATATATTATCCCATTTAACTCTCTCAACAGCTCTCCTGAGGCCATACAGCTTTGTTCCCATTTTATAATTAGATAGTGAGATTGATGGGCCTCCCAATTTACAAGATAGTAGTTGATTAAGATGGGACTCACATCTGTATCTTCTTACTCCAAGGTCAAACAATCCTCACTATGCCATGTTGTGTCGTTAGAAAATTATCCCAAATTGAATAATAAAAGACCTGAAGAAAACGTTACTCTTCCAGCACAGGTCACATTCTGTATAAAGTAACATTATACTCATGGCTTTTGGGGAAAGGGACAGGTTAAATGGAATTAGTAAAAAGAGAGTTTAAGCCTACTCAGCGGGAAATAATGTTCCATAACAGCCAGTATGTAGGAGCTGGTAACATCTATCTATATTCTTCATTCCAACAGTTCAAGTTGAGACTGGAGTGCTACTACGTTACAGTGCTTAATTCAGATGTCACACATCAGATTGGGCAAGTGGATCAGTTAGGTCACTTTGCTGAGTTTCTGTGGTTTTAAAAAAACATAGAACACCATATTCCTGGGTCGAAGAAACTTGCAGGCCAGTGCCTTTGCTGGGTATATGTCAGTCCTAGACACAAATCAGAGAGTTATTTTAGACATCAGAAGGTTCCAATAGCCAAAAGCTATGTTGTTGGTTTTTCCTGGATAGAAAGCAACAGAGTATATTTGGAAGGATTGAATGCGGTTCTGCAGGGCCCTCTTCGTATAAGCGCCTCTCGTTGTTGTCAGTGTTATTTAAGAACAGCAGGACGGAGGCGTTTCAAATAGTTCAGCTTCTATTCCCAGAAGCCCTTCCAGATCCCGCACTGCTGTGGTCTGGAAGCAATCTGTGAAACTGGCCTCGGGGAAGGGTGTGAAGGAAAAAGGCTGAGCTGCCCCCACATGGTAGTATTTGCAAATGCAGATGATTGGTGGGGGACTGTTTCTCTGTTTAGTTACAGAGTTGCTTCTCATCTGGTCCTGTTGCTGGAGGCAAGGCCCCTTCATTGGCAGTAAGGGGAAGACAGTGAGATCAGCTCTCTCAATAGTGATATACACTGTGAATGTGCATCTAGCTGGACCTGTCTGAGAGGGCAAAAAGGAAACTTGTGCTTATCTAAGTGTCTCATTGCGAATTCTAAAGGAAGCTCCCAACCTGAAGCTATAGCCCGTCCTGGGAGAAAATGAGTCTTCAATCTCTGAGAGATGCATGGAGGGACACTGGCATGGAGTGGCCTCCAGTTTCACCATAAAGTTGTGTGAGGGTGGCCAGCCCGCTTCCTAACTCCTCTTCCGCTGCCTGTTCCGATGCTTGGAAATTCAAAAACAGCGTATCTGCATAGAAATGACAATATGAGAAGATCTTAGAAGAAAAACCCTGTTGCTTAATGGCCTATATCTAGCTTTTCTCCTCCACCGCTCCTCTCTTAGCTCTTCTCTGTCTAAAATAGCATTTGCCTCTTGGTGATGCCAGCTCCCTCACCTCGTTAAGCTGCTGCTGCAAAGGAGACCCAAGGATTGATGGCAGACGGGTTTAATGTGGCTCGCACAGAGCAGTCAAGTTTGGCGTGTGGGAGGCTGCTGGGAAAATATTCCCGCAGGCTCAGACACACCATCTGATTAAAGTTGCTGTGAACTGATAGCTAATGGGGCACTTTCTTTGATAGCTATTTCATTTTGGGTGCAGCTGGATTTAAAAAAAAATATATATATATATATATATATATATATATTTTGTTTGTTTGTTTGTTTGTTTTTTTCTCAGTCGAAAAAAAAGTTTAGTGATTTCTTTTGTGTGTTCGCCTTTTATTAACAACTGATTCCAGGGTATTCCAGAGGCATTATCTTGGCAAGTCTTATATTGTCTGATTAAAGCCTCGATTGATAACTCTTTAGATCCATCCTCTAGGTACTGAGTATGGCAGGCCCAGTGTGCAGATGGGAAGTCATGCCAACCGTGTATTAGAGATGTCATTACAATGATGGAAAGGGTAGGGGTGGCAGGGAATATACCAGCTGAAACATGTTGGCTGAAAAAAATTCAATGCTGAGTTGGGAGTGCCTAAAAGATCTCAATGTGTACCAGCAGCAGTTTACTTAGAAAAAAAGGAAGAGTAGAACTAGAATTTCAGGGGAGTACTAGGTCTCAGCTTCTTTTCCCTGCATTTGGACTGGTTAAAAAAAAATAAAACCACCTTTTGGAATTAAAGTAAAATGTGAAATCTCCAAAGTTTGTTAGTGCTGCCAAGACAAATGGCCCACACTGTGTGGCTTAAAGAACAGAAACAGGTTGCAGTTCTGGAGGTGTGGAGTCTGAGAAGAAGGTGTCGACTAGGCTTATTGCTTGAGGGCTATGAAGGCCAGGATGTGTTCTAGGCCTCTCTCCTTAGCCTGTAGATGGTCCTCTTCTCTCTCCCTGTGTCTTTACATCATCTCCTCTCTGTATGTTCTGTGTCCAAAAATGTCCTCATTTTAGAAGGACACCAATCCTACTCGATTTGGGTCTACCATAATGACCTCATTGTAACATAAATACTTGTTTAAAGACCACATTTCCAATTGCAGTCACGTTCTCAGGTACTACATGTTAGAACTTTAACATGTGAATTTGCTAGGGGTTGGGAGTGGAGGGTGGAGGTAAGATAGAACACAATACAATTTAGTCCATAACAGTAAGAGACACAAATCTTCAATCTGGTATTGGGTATGTTTAGCCAGTCTGCATGGCCCGGACCCTGAAATACCATCCCCATGTAGAATTTCTTTCTGTTCCTGTTGCCACTAGAATATTTCATGCTCTGCCTCTCTATGAGTGGGGAGCCTATCATTCACAGTCAGATCATTGGAGTCCCATCATGGGCTTCTACATAAATTCCAAACTAGATTACATTTTATTATCTAGAACCAACTACGTTTTATTATATACAACCAACAATTTCATAAATCAGGCTTTGTTTTTATAAGATTTATTTTATTGTTTTTGATGGAAACAGAGATAGACAGAAAGAAGGAGGAGGGCCCAGAGCAGTCTCCATAGTTGTACATCATCAGTTTTCCACATGGTTTCGTTCCACACAGGTAGGCGGGGGCGACGCAGGGCAGGAACTGGGCTGGGGGCCTCCCACATGCGAGACACGCCCCAGTGAGCTGGAAGCTGAACCGGGAGGGAGGTGGGGAGAGTGAAAACCAAACTGGGGACCTCCTACATGGGAAGCACGTCCCAGTTCAGCATATAAGTCTGCACGGGGCCGGGCCAGGATTCGATCCTCGGTCCCCAGGGTTACAAAGTGAGCACTTAACCCGCTGAGGCATCCCAGCTTTCCTATAAATCAGGCTTTTAAAACTATCTTTTAGATACAAAACCCTCTGTTTTTCCAACCAATCTCTGACATTGAACTCTATTACATAGCACAGACATACAACATGTAAATCACAGCGAGGGCTACACAGCACTGCCCATACTGTCTCTCCATTTCCTTTTCTTGGAATATCCACCAATTTGAAAACCACAGCCCTGAATCATGCCTAAAGTCCTTGCATTTTTAGACTGTCTGCCTCAGAGCCTTGAACCCTGTCTCATTTGTTCTGATTTTTTTTTTTCTCCTCCATACAAACCTTATGTTTCTATCTCCTCAAAAATCTGAGGCAAAAATCCATAATATTGTGCTCAAAGAATAATATGAAGTCTTTGGACTAGACTATTGGTGGAATCTAGTTATAGTGATAGAGAAATAGCTAGGCCTATTAAGAGCATAGAATATTGTAGATTATTGCTAAGGAGAAGAGAAGCATCTAGATTAGAAGACATTTCTAGAACCTGTATCTTAAATACAGGATGGGTTTTGCTGAGGAAGGAGAGAGAATGACAATTATCAGGCATCCCTCCAAGTATATCACTGACTGCTCAGCATGAGCTTTATCATTTATTCTTCATCACAGCCTATGGGGAGGCCTGAACACCTCCAGACCTCACTTCTACCAGCTTCCCCTGAAAATAAGAATGCCCAGAAATTGATCTCATTCAAGGGGAAAACTTGTATCATTTGGAGACAAAAATAAGAAAAGTATTTAACGCTTCACTTGCTGAGTCTTCTGCAGGAAAACAGCCTTTACAGGCAACTGTCTGCCATATGTCCAGGCAATCTGTGTTTCACAGTCTATATTAGTGCACTGAGTCAGAGGCAGTGGGGTTCACTGGGCTAAGCAACAGCCTGGAAAATGAAAGGGTGTGAGTTCTAATTCTGTCCTTCCCCCCAGCTTGCTGGCTGACCTTCAAAGAAGTTCTATCAACCTCACATTGCCCTCCATTTCCTCCTCACTTATCACACATGATTTACAATATCTGAGCAAATTAAAGAACTATACTAACGATGCCAGCATAGCTATCTTTGAAGCTTTTAAATGCCCATCATTTATTAGCACAATCCTTTAAAAAAATGATCCCTACCTTTCAGTCATTTGTAATCTAGTTGGAAAATAAAACATATATTTATCAGATTTGTTAAAATCAACATCTCAATACTTACAGATAATCATTTTCCCTTTAAAATTTAAAGTTCTATTAAGAAGACATTAAGAAAGGCATTGCTTGGGGAAGCTGGGATGGCTCAGCAGGTTAAGGGCTCGCTTTGCAGCCCTGGAGACCAAGGATCAAATCCTGACCCTGACCCAGGCAGACCCATATGCTGAACTGGGGTGTTCCCCCAGTTCAGTTCTTGCCCGAGTTTATGTGGGAGGCTCCTGGCCCAGTTCCTGTCCTGTGCAGCCCCACACCCACCTGTGGAGTAAAACTATACGGAAAACTACAGTAATGCTGTCAACTATGGAGACTGCTCTGGGCCCTCCCACTTCTCTCTGTCTCTCTCTGTCTGTCCTCTCTCTGTCAAAAAAAAAAAATAAAAATAAATCTTTTTTTTAAATTATTTAAAAAATAAAGAAAGGCATTGCACTACTTTAGAACACTGTATTTCTTCAACACCGCAAATCCTTCATAAAATGAGCCAGAGTATGTGTGTATACATATATATGAATAAATAATCAAAAAGTAATTATTTTCATCTCAAAAAAATATAACAAACTCAGAAATGATTATTACTACATTTCTATCATTAGTAAAATTTTTCTTCACCCTGCGACTCAAGGACCAGAGAAACTTCCTGTCACTCTCACTCTCCTTTTGGAAAAGCTGAGCAGCACACATCTGGGAATACTGGACGGAAGATGGAGGTGACATAGAGGTTGTAGAAGACACTGAAGGCCCTTGAATAATGAGGTGATAATTCAGTTGCAGTTGGGAATCTTACAGATTAGGAGAGCAGATTTTTGAAAGCTCTCCTGCCTTAGAAAGTCACCACATCTTCCAGAAAAAGTAAAACATAGTCTTGCTCTACAAGGTCTGACAAGTTCATGAACTCATCCTAGAAAAAGTGCTACATACCTCACTGCTAAATATCACTACAGTCACCTTCCAAGTACTCCACTTGGGAAGCTATGCACTGACACCAGCGCCTAGTCTGCCCTTCAAAGCAGTTTTGGAACTTTTTTTTTCTGAAATGGCCATCAGAGTTGTCATCATATTACCCTTGATGTCCTGAATGTCATCAAAATGTCTTTCTTTCAATATTTCCTTGATCTTTGGGTAAAGAAAAGGGCCAGATCGGGTGAGTAGGGAGGGTATTTCAATATAGCTATTTGTTTACTGGCTAAAAAAACTCCCTCACAAACAGAAACATGTGAGCTGTGAGCTGGTCCATTGTTGTGATGCAAGAGCCATGAGTTGGTGAAAAGTTTAGGTCGTTTTCATCTAACTTTTTTTTTATTGTTAAATTTATTGGGGTGACATTGGTTGGTAACAGGTAGATAGTTTCTGGATGTACAAGTCCACACCACATCACCCATGCATCACATTATGTGCCCATCACCCAGAATCAGCTCTCCTTCCATCACCATATATCCGATGTCCATTCATCTAACTTTTTTACTCAGCCTTTTCAGCACTTTCAAATAGTCAACTTCGTTGACTGTCCAGTGGTAAAAATTCCTAATGAACAGACCCTCTCGTATCACAAAAAGGTTAGCAGAATTGTTTTGACTCTTGATTTGGACTGACGGACCATTTTTGGTCATAGTGAATTGGCTGACTTCCAATGTGTACTTTGACTCTTTGTTTCAGGTTGTGTTGGTACACCCATGTTTCATCACCAGTGATAACACAGCCTAAAATATCATCTTGTCCCTCCAAAAGTTCTTGACAAACTCAAGCTCCTATGTTCTCATGAAAGTATTGGCAAACATGCAACAAAAGTAATGAATGCTACTCATCAAGACACTGCCACACAGCGACACAAACACAGCTATGAGACACTGATATATCAAGGTTATGAAACCTTATTGAGTTGTTTGTTCAGTGCTGCAAACATAAGTGCAGGTGGCAAGTTTGCAAACTTAACTGTCAGATCTTTTATACTACAAAGATGGTACCAGGGCTTTGAGATAGAAACAAATGAATCATTAAGTTCATTGAAATTATACCACAAAAGCATTTGAGGTGGACATGTAAAATACAAATTCCTCAGCTCCTTTGTTCTGACACAGAACTCACAGTGGTGACACAGTTGTCATGTAATTGCAAGAAAACTGGTGAATTAGTTATTATTCCCGATGTCCCTTTGAAGGCCAGATGGTTCTATCCAGTTGTTGCAGGTGTATTGGGGTTTAGGTCTTCCCAAAGAAGAGATTAAAAATAAAAAGTAAATGTACTTGTGATGAGCACTTAGGATGCTTGCAATGCAGCTCAGGGCCAGGGTAGAATTAACAAGGTGTCACTGAATGTTAGGTTGGTGTGTGACCACAAAGTGTTCAAGGTAAAAGTTTTCTAAAGAAATAGGCTGTTTCCCAACATAAGCCATTTTGTACAGTGGTTGTAGCCATCGGGAATGGATGTTCTGTGGAGCAGACTCCTATATATACTCTCAGTGGAGCTTCCTGCTTCCCTGAATTTTGACCTCTTATGTGTACTAGACTTCTTCAAATAAATATGCCAAATAAAAATACCATACTTCTCATGCCTCTCATGAATATCTTTACCGTGCATAAATTATTCAGTTAATATGAGTTAAACTTCTATAAGATATTCACAAAGAGGAATAGAGATACCATCAAGGTACTCTCAAAACAAATTTAGATAAATGTAAATATTTATGGCATTAATTTCTACCATAAATGACTGTTGAGGGTATATTTGGATGGGGCTTTTAAAAAAAATAAATAATAACAATAATAATAGGCTTTTAATTTCTAGAAAATCTATGACATCTGAAAATGTTTGGACTGACTTCTTCAGGAAGTCTTTAAAGGGAAATTGGAGCTGAAATCCAAGAAACCTTTGACCATCCTCTATGAGCTGAAGTTAAATGTGGGCTCATACCTTTTATTGGGAAATAGTTAAAGAATTGTAAATTTTTTAACTATAAGTCCCCAACATTTTCTTTCCCTTATTACCTTGTGGATTTCTTCTACATGGAAGCAAGCTGGCAGCGACCTAAATCTAAATCTGTAGTGAATTGTTTTCTACATGATGTCTCCACTTATCTCCACTTTTATCTTTGACCGTGAGTATTTTCTACTGAAAATAGTAGGGCTGATCTCAGAACAGATGTGGGCAACAAACTGGATGTCATGAGTCAACTGAAACTATGGTGCAAAAATAGTGAACTTAATAGCAGTAGACACTCATTTGTGTACATCTGGCCAGCCAAATTATTTCTCTTCTGTGCATTAATGTTATTTTTGGAAATGACCAGTTGGACTACAATAGAAGCTCCTCTCTTTTAGAGTTGTTTTTCCAGAATGACACAGTCACTCATTCTTAGATGGGAGGCCTGCTAGATACAATTTGTCTTGCAGAAGTTCTGTGTGCAGAGTCAGGCCCCATCTTCTTGGCCTCAGATACCCCAACGCTTTGTCAAGTCTTCCCCTCCAGTCAGATTTTCAGTTTTCTAATATAGCTATATGGAGATAATATTCATGAAAGAGGTCCTAGGTGCTTTCTAAAAGTTGTTAAGAGGGTAATATGTCTCTAGGTAAGGTCCTAGACACAAAGGTGTATTGTGCTAGCCTGCATTTCAACTGGGTTATACCACTGGTAACCATGTTCTATGGTCAATCTAAGTTTTTCTTCTTGCCATATGGTTCAATTTTCTAATAAAAATCTTAAGTTTGGGAAAAAGATCTGATGCTAGCCTAATAAGGGTTTGGGGGTTATTTATGCACAGGACCTCTTTCATTTCACCTGCTCAAGTTGTTGAGTGACGGGACCACTGACATTCCCAGGATTAGTAGCATTCATATTGGAGATATGCTTTGGAAGTCACTCCAGAGTCCCATAAGCTGCCTGGCCAGCCAAGCAGGTGGAATGTAGGTGCCATAAGAGCAGCACCCAGAGAGACTTTCTTTTGCTATCACTCATACAAGGTGCCTAGTTAATTCAGATTTATGACTTAGATCTCATTGTAGATTACATTTCCTCCAGAAAGTATCTATCTGATAATACACACACACACACACACACACACACACAAACACGTGCACATGCACACCCCCACAGAGCTACCTCCTAGGGTAGCACCTCTTTTTTTCTCATTGTCAGTTATTACAGTGGCTTATTTAAATGCCTGTCTTCCATACCCAAATATAAGTACCCTGAGGGAAAGTACAGTGCTAATTTTGTGTAGTGTTGTATCTTTAGCACTTAAGAGGGTGTCTAGCACAGAGTGGATTCTTAATAAATCTCTGTAAATTAATCGATTAAAGGAATAAATGAAGTCTGATACCCCCCTCTGTTTTCATTGGGTACATGCATGGTCTGCTGAGATATTTTAGAAGTTACCAGGCCTAAAACAAGAGCATGGGTAAAACAATTATAATTCTAGAAAAGCAGGAAAAACATAACCAATAACGTAGAAATACATCAAAATTCTACTCAGTATGTAAGGAATGAGCATGTGATCAATGTATCAAGTTGTAAGAGAAAGTATCAGAAACATTAGGAAGCAAACAGATGGAAGGGTGACACCAAAGTCAAGTACAGAAACCTGGTATAAGTTACCAAGGACTAGATGGCCCTGCAAGGTCAGGAGCCAGCAGAAACCAATCTGGTAACAGGATTTGATGCATATAGGAGAAAATAATTATGCAGCTACTTTAAGAGACTGACCCAGTGTCTTCCTCTTTGATCAGAGACTACCCTAAAGGTAGCATACGAAATGCTGAGCTCTGGAAAGAGACTGCCTTTTCTTTGCCAGCCATCTTAAAATCATATGCTTGGTAAAAAATAAAATAAAAAAGCGTTGCCCTTTTATTCTAGTCTATATTTGGCCCCAACATTGAAAGAGCTTGGCCTCGGTGCAGCTGAGCGTTCTATCTCAGTGCTGCAGCTGACGCATCCAAGCAGAATGTATCAAACCATTACGTTTTTTCCAGTCTTCTTTCTGTTTGCATGTGTCATGTCCGTTTCATCTTCCCTGGTCCCTTACTAAAAAAGTAACTTGGTTACTTTTGCACATTTGTGATTACTTCTGCACAGGGATATTACTATGCGGAGCAAGAACTTGTTTTTTCTTGATCTCCCATGGTAGTACCCCTGTACCTGTGTATCTGGAAGCACAGGCAGGTCCATTTCATCTGGTCAGTATGATGAGCTCACGGAGCTAAATCCATGAGCACCTGAGTGTAGGGAAGTGGAGGCAGGGTGCTATCCTTCAGCAAATGTCCAATGTAGATGGTCTGCAGTATAACTGTGCTCCTCCCTGGCAGCCCAGGTGCCAGAGATGGATGGAGGAAAGTTGCAGACCCTCTAAACAGGCAGGCTCAGAAAATGAACAACAACAAGCAAATCTTCAACAAATATTTATCAAGTGCCTTATGAATATAACATGACATCTGGGAATAAGGAAGAAGATAAGGGGATAAAGTAGAAAATAAACTATTCAAAAGCAAATGAATAGGATATTCTTAGATTATTATAATATGTGACAAAAAGAAGTAAAATAACTAGAATGATGTAAGAGGAAGTCAAGGGTTGAGGGATGATTGTTTAGCAAAGGAGCTCAGGAGTGGCCTATCACAGAAGGAGACATTTGAGCAGAGACCAAAAAGGTCACCATGAGAAGAATTGGGCAAAAGGGCTTTCCAGGCAGAGGGACCAGAGAAGCAAAGGCCTTAAAGCAGGCAAGCACTAAAGAAATAGAAAGCTGGACAGTGTTGGTAAAATGCTGTGGGAGAAAGATGTCTTACCACAGGAGACATTGGACAGGTGGACAGAGGCCAGATTCTGTAAGGATTTGTAGGCCAAAGTAAGGAATTTCACATACCAGTAGTTGAGTCTTTGTATTTTATTATGATTCCTTAAAACCTTATCCTTTTAATTGCCAAGTTCTCTTTAGGACATGATTATGGTAGCTCCTCTCCTGGTACAAGAGTTTTGCTAGCTACATTACTGGGCTTGGTTATTCTGATGAAGGAAAGGTTGGGGAAAAGGAAAGCATGACCAGATAGTCAGAAAACCCTAAATTGCTGATCCAAAAGGGATTTTTATATTTGGCTATCAGAGATATATGTGTATATAGACTAATGTGATAGACGAGATCATTGTTTCATTCCATTACATTTCTATCACTAATCAGTTTTGCTAATTAACATTTATCTGATCCCATTACATGCATACATATGTGACTGGGATGTGTAGAAAATGGCTCAGGATGAATATTTACCATGGAAAATAAACCCAGCAATCAATATTGATTGAATTAATTTCCCAAAACTAAAATAAAACAAAATAGAGTAGATGAGAAAAAATAGGAAGGACTGAGAAGAGGGGATTTGAGAAGCAACCACAAAGGACATGCCTCTATGGTAGGGTGACCAGACGTCCCGCTTTTGGCAGGACAGTCCTGATTTTTAACAATTTGTCCCTTGTCCCGCGGCGTTTTAAGAAAGTCTCCATTTTTGGAAACAATGCACGACAAGCTAGGGAATGGCAGGAGATAGACCAAATTTTTAATCAAGAACCCCCTCCCCTCTGGTCAATGGTGTCCCGCTTTACCAATGTTAAAATCTGGTCACCTTACTCTATGGCCATCACTCCTAAAGAATAGGTGAGAGTCAGGGCATAAGAAGTGACTGAGTTAGGCTGAAAGAAATTTAAATTCCAGCTCTTCCAATTACCAACAATCTTGATGGCTTTGAGTGAATCATTTCAACTTTCTAAGCTTTCCTCATCTGTAACATGGAATTAAATAACACTCTTTGCATGATGTTTTTGTCAAGATTAAATTGAGTAATAAAGCACTTTACACAGAGACAGTATACAATAAGAATCCAGGGGAAGGCCGTTATGGCTCAGTGGGTTAAGTGCTCGCTTTGAAGCCCCAAGGACCAAGGATCGAATCCCGGCTCTGGCCCAGGCAGACCCACATGTTGAACTGGGGTGTGCTTCCTGAATGCAGTGAGGCCCCAGTTCAGTTAAAAAAAAAAAAAGAATCCAGTAATGGCACTTACTATTATAATAATTTTCCTTATATATATCAAATTTATTTTATCTGTTATTCTTTGCTTTTACATATCTTGCTGTTGTTACTTAACTTCTTCTTAAGTCTGTTTTACCAAAGGTCAGGCCCTAAACGAGCTTATTGAGCTGACATATCACTAGGACTTTTTGAACAAGCAGGGAAGGGAGGCAGAAATGAGCTGGAAATCAAATGAATAAAATCTGCACTCTATAAAATCTTGTCTTTATAGTATTATTTATTACTTCTGAGGATAAAACTATTTGGAAATTCACATCATTTCAACTAGGCCATCTTTACTGTTAAAACCTGATTCCGAAGAGATGAAAATGCTTTTGGACTTGACTATCTGGCCCCAAGATTTTCTCTATTTCACACCAAATGCTACAAAAAAATGTCGTCTTTCTGCTTAGCTCAATCAAAAGTTCCACCTATATACATTGAAATACTTTCCTTTGAGCTTGTTCTGAACACTCTCCTAAATGTGCAGTGCTGAGACAAACCCCTCCCATCAGCCAGCAACCTTCTCAGTGACCCCTGAGTAAGCTGTAACATGACAAGAACACACAGACACACACTCAGTAGTTTGTTACCTGTTGGAGTTGACTCAATCCACCAAGTCCACCCCTCTCTCAGTTAATTCTACTCTCCCACCAGCTAACTCACAAATTTGCATCACACTTAATTGCCAACTTGTTGATTTGAATCTCAGCCTGTTACAAGCATGGGTTATTAGGCAATTCCCTTTTAAATTGTTTTTATAAACTTTTAATTAAATTATAATATGCATACAGTACAGATTAGAAATTTTATATATTTTGATGACTTTCCACAAAGTGAAGATACAGTGTTATCACATCCGATGTCAAGAAATAAAACATTACCAGACCCGGATGACACCCTTGTTGCCTTTCCTCTGTATCACCTCTCTTCAGACTAACCACTATCATACCACTCTTTCACCAAAGATAGGTTCAGTCTCTCTCTCTTTCTCCCTTCTCCTTTCCTTCCCTCCTTCCTCCCTTCCTCCCTCTTAAGTAAAATGGGATCCTCATAGTATGTACTTTTCATGTTTGTCAGCTTTCACTCAGTATTATATGTATACGTCATTTACACTATCATGTCATCTCCAAATAATGACAGTTTTGTTTCTTCATTATAATTCTCGTAATTTTCATTTTTCTTGCTTTATTGAATTACCTGGGAACATTAGTACAGTATGATTAAACAGGATAGCAGAAATTCTTGTCTCATTTATTTCTAAGGAAAAACTTTTAATGTTTCATCATCAAATAAAATGTTTACTATAGATATGTGAGAAATTTCCTTTCTATTTCTAGTTGCTAGGCTTT